>JALPQI010009141.1:0-52820 GCA_025490895.1 Thaumatotibia leucotreta
CCGAGACATTTCCCACTTAAACTGCCTTGGCATATAATCTACTATTTCAGTACAGATGGTGCTTTTTCAGTCAGGTGGTCAGGTCAAAATCTTCGGAGTGCATTATGTATTGAAAGTACGTGTTTTTTTAATAATAGCAGGGCCGTCTAAATTGAGAGCTTTATTTTAAATAGGAATTTTCATATCCCTACGTTTAAATAGGAATTATCATATCCGATTCAGTTTTCGCAGTACATGCCCATCTTCTCTTGATTTTCGTATTCCACAAAATCTGAAACATATTTGATATACGTCAAGTACTACATTTATATCAATAGAGTCGAGATACAAAATGAATGCAAAACGTGACTCATGATAGGGCCATTCCATATGAAATCATCAGATTCTGATTTAATTCCGCGCTGACTGATTTTTAAACAGTTTGAAAAAAATCGAGGATGATAGTCTTAAGTAAGTTGTACGTAAACCGTCAATACTTTTTTTTTTTACTTTGCTTGCTCATCCAGATGGGGCCCGCTTTAAGTTTCAATTTACCTGTTTTTTGAGGTTCCACGAGAAGCGATGTTAATTTGTTTCGGTAACTAATATACATTTTTTATATATTTTTTCTGATTCTCTAGTAAACGTACTTTAAAATGTTATTATCAATATGCATCAAGCTATTTTACTTATTCCATCATAAACGTTGAAAGTTTTGTGAATATTTTCAAATTCCGCCCATTTTCTATTGGATTTTGCAGCATGTCTACTGGGCTTAGGGAATTAATTTTTTTTAACTGTGTAGTACAAGTATTGCTCTCGTAAAATAACTGAGGGTTTGATCACAAACTTTTCATTTAGCTGAAAAAAAGAATGGTAAAGTTGGCCATTTTACGAAATTGCTCAACTTTGACTTCAAATTTCATCATGTTTGGCAATATAAAAAAATCCAAAAAGTTATACAAAAGATAGTACCAACTCTATTCTATAGGAATCCGTTTCATTTGGTTTGTGTTTTTGATTTCTGTGAGAATTATGATTTTTTTTTACTGTCCATTTTTCGGAACTATTTACGACTATTTTCCGGC
Source organism: Thaumatotibia leucotreta (assembly GCA_025490895.1). NCBI lineage: Eukaryota > Metazoa > Arthropoda > Insecta > Lepidoptera > Tortricidae > Thaumatotibia > Thaumatotibia leucotreta. Next base: position 1,068 of record JALPQI010009141.1, read on the forward strand.
GCTCTATGACTTCACTATTTTAAATAAAACACATTAAATTATTCATAACTATATTTTATTAGTCATTAAGAACAACAAGAACCTTTATTTAAGCTGCGATGTACGTAATTAAGTATGTCAGTGTGTATGACCCTTGTGTTAGTTAATGCACGATTTACGAATTCATGTTCATATCATGCAAAAGTCAGCAAAAAAGCTTGTCACAAATATGTAATGTATATATGTGCGTGTGTGTGTGTAAAGTATTATTACCTGACTACCTTTACGACATTAACATTTTTGGAGTAGGAATATCTTCCGGCTCATAAGGTGCCGTTTGAAACTGGCACAAAATTATGATACGACCTGGTATTTTTTATTGTTATCGCATTATTGAATCAACATCATTACTCTTATCTAAAGACAGTAGGCATGTGTAATAAAACCTATAAGTACCCTATTTCAGACGTATTATAAGATGTGCCACTAGCATTTTCATGTTTACCATCAAGAAAGTGGTGTACCACTTTTTTGGTTGACTGTACATAGTAAACGAGGGAATCAACAATCATCATTTTGTTGTTTATTACGTTTATAAATGTTGTCCGTGATAAAAAAAAAAAACATTAACTTAAACAACTACTTTGAAACTTCTTGCTAACTTGTAGATTTCAAAAAATCATATCTCTTTCAAAAATCAATAACACAATATAAATAAAGATGATTTACAAAGAACAAAGTAAGTTCTTCTCTTTAGTGTACTTTTCAGATCTTTAAACTTTGCCAAACATGGTTTTTTTTAACGTCATAAAAAGCAAATTCTACAAAAATGGTTTTGTAATTTACTGTTTTTTTAAGTTAGAAGAACTAAATTCAAAAATATTGTTAAAGTTTTCATTTATAGACTATTTGAGCTTGTTAATTTAAAAAAAAATACCTGTCTAGACCAAGCGAGCAAGTCAATAAAAGCTACTGAACATCACTGAACATTAGCAAAATAACATGACGTTTTAGAAGTTTGTCATACAATAAGTAATAAAAATATACATACTGTAATACATACATGTACAAGTACACATATTAAGTAGTAAATTAACATATAATAACATTCAGTTTCACACATTAAAAAAAAGTTAAAGCAATTTTCATCGACCTCAAAAATCGCTTATTTTTAAACTTCAGACCTATGTTATCTAGCTGTTAGGCTGTTTAAAAATTAAACAACTACGGTTTTGTGTAAAGCATACCTATATTATCATCCATGATTTTTTCCATACAAATCGGAAAGCATGCAGCGCACCTCATTTGATGATTTCATATGGAATGGCCCGATATCAACTTACCTTAAAAGATTTTCTAAATTTACTAGACATGAGGCTGAATAAAATCGGATTCATAACGCTGCTAAGCCAGCTGTTAGTATTGACAGCCTGAAACACCAGATGCCAGCCCTGAAAAACCAAAGAATATATGAACGAGTTTAAAAAAAAAGACAAAAGTAGATTGATTGGTTGTTGATTATAAAGATGCACAATCATAGCAGGTATTACTGTCTTCCACATAGTGACTATATTATTATAGTATACATACATATTTCGCAATCCTATCATAATAGAGAGCTTTTTAATCCAGTACCGTGTTTAGGCCACAAAGCTTACTGTGTGATTAAAAACTTGATTACAGTACCCGGCGATAAAGTTCGCATATCGGTCTCTGGAAAGAGACTCGGCTTTATAGAGCGTTGTCCCTCTCTAACATATGTGACGTTAATGCAATATTATTAACTATGACACTAAATACCAATTTGTAAACAACACTTTTTGTACGAGTTCATTATAATGAATAATTTAAGTTATTAATATAAGGTCCTAATTTATTAGATGCAGATATTTTTATAGCTGATAGTACTCGGTCTCTGGAGTATATTAAACCGTGAAACATTATAGCTTTTACGATGTTTTTTTGGAGAAAACGGAACAACAAATTTGCTACGTAAAAACACCCTGTTTATGTGATTATTAAATGAAAACTCATTGAACAGATTCTACGAGTAGTACCTCTTTTACGTACCACTTAACTGGAACTGGCCACTTCACGTCGATAAATTAAATACTTGATTGTCAATGTCATGTTATTTTCCGTTGGATTGTGTCCTTTGATGACATGACTGACAGTGTTATTGTGACATGTGATAATGCACATGATGATTTTTTTTAGACGAAATTAAAATTAATTTTTTTGTTAGGAAAATGAAATCAAAAAAATTACATGAAAAAATTTCTTAATTAATATTTAAAGTTAATTATTTTAATGTAAAGTATCATGTGTTAAAATATATGCAACTAATAAATTAGGACCTTATATAGTAAATACTGTATTAATCGAAAGCAAGCAGATCGTAAGCTAACACGATTTATTACATCACTTTTATTAAAAACGTGGTATTTACCTACTATGTATGTTTGATTGTATTGAGCTGCCAACATTGCAATACCTACTGACTCGGCATGCTACATTTAAATAATGAACTGACATTCGTGTTGGGATGCCTGGGCAGGTGACAGGACAAAAGGTGGCATAATACCATCCCCATATAAAATTACTTGTATAAGCGATTATCTACACCATTTTCCGGCGCAACAGGGCATATTTATTTCATTTAGACATTTTTTCGCCAGCTGCACAGTTCAACCTAACACTCCACCTCGCTTCGCTCGTCGTCGTATCTAAACTGACCTTAGAACCGAATAGGTAAGGAGGTTTTCTAAGTTGCATCATAGGCCATATTTTTTATAAGTTGTAGAATGTCATAAATTCATAATAAACTTTTCATTTCTTAAATCCGATTCGGTGATTTAGTCATTAAAACGATATAAAACGATAACGATAACGGTAAAAATATATGTTATAAAATGTCTCTTAAAAATTAATGATAGACCTTTGAATGTTATAATGAGCAATTTTATAACCTTTGTGATTAGAGTTATTTATTATTTAATGTTATAGGTTGTTAATATTATAACTATTAAGCGTTATGTTATATTTAACAAAAATTATGACTATTGATGCTTGTGTCAGTAAACGATAATATGGATATCAATTTCTGATTAACTAAATTTGGAACAATGGGAAAGAAAGGGATCCCGTACTCGTATACTAGCGGATCCGTGTGTATTACCTCGATGCCGGTGTTTTACTTTATGAGGAGTCACTTTTCGGAGCTAGTTCGCCTACTGTTTTTATCGTTCGCTGCAGTTAATCTGTTAGTGCCACTGGGTCAGACAACTTTGTGGCACTGTATAGTTTATTGTATCATTAAAATAGTTACTGACAAAATGGAAAAATAGTAGCTCGCGAATTTAGCGCTAATAATTGAGTAGGTGCTTACAGCCTTTTTGAGAACTGTTGACAAGTATTCATTTTATGAATTGAAAGTTGTCAAAGTCACAATAAAATACAGACCTTTACTACAATAGTTATCTCTAGAATAAAGCGGACTAAACTGACAGCTCAGAATGATACCAGCGGCCCTACCGCGAAAAACGAAATTCGCAAATTTCGAGGATTTGTCTCTCTCACTCTATTGACGCCTTCGTTTGAGTGACAGAGAAAAATCCTCGAAATTTCCGAATATCTATTTTCGCGGTAGTAGGCCAGTACTTAACAGGGAAAATAAAATAGTGATAGGTAAATGTCGATACTTGTAGGTAGGTACATTCCGGACATGTACTGTACGTACTAACTAACGTATCTTCCTCGCTCAATTACAAACGGTAACATTTCAATTACAAAGGGTAATATTTCTATAACAGTATATTGAACCAATGTTTTTTTTAATTATTATTATTATAGCCTTTTTTTATTTCCATGAACTCTCATAATTTATTTGAGCTGAAGTAGTTTAATATATTGTTTGTTTTTATTTGAGTCATGGATCCCGTTTGGGTAAAGGCCTCCTCCCAGTTTTTTTAATATAATATAATATCATAATATTATTTTATGAAATAAAACTATGAAAACAGATAAACTCGCGTATATTAACAAATTTTAACTTCATTCCGACGTTTCGAACACTTTACAGGGTTGGTGGTCTGCGGATGACTGACACTGGAGGAAATTTGATAGATCTATCCTCCATCAAAATAAGAAAGATAAGTACAAAACTACCCACCAAAGAAAAATATACTAAGCCACAGACAATAAATTTTAAGGGTGGATGTACGTACTAAATTTGCAAATTAAGCTAGTTATTCATTACAAGTATTTTCAGAATAACAAGAGACAAAAAATAAATAATCTACGCCGGTTCTATCCCTACGTCACTGCCTGAGAAGTATTTCCTTCCTTTGTATGATTGTATTGTTAGGAAGGTATCCCAAAATTGGGACCGGCAAGAAACTCAGCGGGACAACTCTTATAAAAAAACATTTGTAGTACATCATAAGATCATCATGCATTAAACCGAAACATACAATTTTGATTCATAAGGAAATTTAAAATAATTTTGAAAAAAAATTGCCAGTACTAAAAGGGGGGGGGGGGTTTATGTCTAGACTGTTCCTTTATCAGATGAACAACTGGATCCCAAGCTGGTGGTAGAGAAAGGCTTCTTTCTATCCTATTAAAATATCGGTCCATCCATGACATGCTCCCAAACCGCAGACTGTTGTCGACGGTGCTCGGTAAATCTGTGGCAACATTAGCGTGCATTGAGCTGTCAAGTTAGTCCGCTTAATTCTGGAGGCAACTGTAATCTCCTTCTTATTGAGCTTCACGTTTAGTTCGAAATTGTATGGTATGGTAAGTAAACTAAACGCAATAAAACGATGTAAAAAGTGCACCATAATAAAGCTAATTGTGCCTTATATTCATATAGTATATTGCCTTAATTATAATTAAAACAGTATACTGACCTCGCCCAGATTAACAAGCTGCTTAACATCCAGCACAGAGATGAGAACCCTGACGGCGTTGAATGGCAACCAGCATACGAAGAACGAAACTGTCATGGCCACTGGAAATAAATATTGCTTGATAAGTTTAGTAAGAAGTAAAAAAAAAATAAGATCAGTTTTGTTACATAAGCATTAGAACTTTAAGTAACATATTCACTTTAATAGACATTATTTTGTAGATATAATACTAACTATTTCTGCAAGAAAATCTACTCTATCACTAACTTACATTATGTACCTACTTAATTGATCAAACTTACACATAAGCCAATTGATCTTTCTTCTTGGATCTTTGTAATTGAAAACAACATGTGTAGATTCTATCTTCCGTCGAGAATTTACTTTAAATACTATTGTGGAATAAACAAATGTCATTACGAGCAGCGGCAGAAAGAATGTCAAAAGAACTAGGATTCCATTCATGATCCTCACCGGACGAGACGATTTTATGAAACACACGGCTGAATGTCGGGTCTTGATGATATCAACTATTACCATTTCGGGCGCCGTTTCCACAATTGCAACTGCCCAAATGATGACAATTATTTTTGCTACTCTTCGCAGCACGGACCTAGATTTTAACATCAGCGGATGCCAAACAGCAATATATCTTTCAACACCTATTACAGTCATTGTCAATATACTGTTATTCCATAAACAGCCCACAGCAAACCATTGTATTAGACACATCTCTCTATTGTTTGGGTAAAACAACCGACTGATAAGTTCTGTCAATATCGAATTGGTGAGGATTAAATCAGCGGTGGCTAAATTGAATAAATAATAATTAGTCGCCGTATGCATTGACTTGTCGGCGTAGATGACGAAGCAGGTTAATAGGTTTCCAATGAGACTACAAAAATATGTACATATCATAATAGTTACATAAATCAATTTATAATATGGGTCTTGCTGCTCTATTTGCATTACTTGCCCTAGAAAATCAGACCACATATCGAGGCTATGGTTACTTAAAACTTCACTTGTATTGATCATTTTAAATTGGCATTAACTTTTTCGTTCTGTTATTTTCTTATCGATTTTAGTTCTATGTCTATCTAGAGACACTGCGTGTGAATATATCGCCGCCGTTCGTATGAATGCTTCATGAGGCTCGAGATACATTAGCTATGTTTGCTCAACAATGTACACTTTTAGATTAATTGGATTAGCATCAAGTGCTGTGTGTTTTTTATTAATTTTGTACTCATTACTTTTGTTACAATATACGCTATACGTACATTATACTGAGGTGATTTTTAATTCACCGGCCAAATTTTAGAGAGGTAGAGTTAAATAAAAAATCACCATGTTTAAATACATCACTATTATTTGTACACAAGGCATTATTATTAATTATCAAAAGTAAAAGGGACGTAGAGTGCTCAGAAGGCTGGCCGCATTGCTGCGCTCGACTCTCATGCTAAGTCTTTGCGCGAAATACTAGCCAAAGCCCTCTGGTCACCTGGGTGCTTAGACAAGTTGCCAATCGCTTGCGCTTAATCGTCAATAGTAAACTAAAGGCAGCTAACTGTCTTTGTCGCACTAATATGAGTACTATAAGAGTGACAGAGAGGGAAAACTACGATACGCTACTAAGCGTAAGCGATTGGTAACTTGGCTAAGCCTCCTGACGCCTCTATAACGCGCTTGGAAATGTCCTTACGAGTATTGAGGCGACACACACTTGGCTCTTACGGCCCCAAAGTTTCCACCCCATAGACACCTCGCAAAGACGTACCTAAATAATACTACTAGGTAGATTAGATTATTATAGAAAATAAGTAATGTAACTTAGGGGAAGATTGACACCATTCGTACCATTTTTGCTTTAGCCTCTGTCAAAAAATAACTGTAACACAAATAAAAATAAATTAAACACAACTAAATAGTCCATTTAATTGGTTGTGTTCATAGCGTAGTTTAATCTTAGTAGTAACCGACAAAGCAGAGCTATGTCGATTTTCGTAAAAAGTGGAAATAGGTACGAATGTACCCCAGGTGCGGGGTAGCTCTAATAGTTCATACAGCACATTTTTTATCGTAAGGTAATGTATGTATAATTATAAACTTTATGTTTAAATATTTACTTACTTGTATATAAAATACAATGCCCGTTATAATAATATTTTGTTCATAATTATATAACGCACTTAAGCTCACGTGGTGTAGATTTTTTTTTTGATGATATACAAATGTTTTATTCAAATAACATACAATAATTTAAAATAAAACTTCACGTGGTGTAGATTCGTACAGCCCGAGTCTACTTACATTTGTATGACTGTATGAAGGTAAGAATAAAATCAATTCAATTGTAGCAAGTATAAGAATAGATAAGTACATAAGTAGATGCGTTTAAAAATACATCGAAAAATTACTTTGACTTAGCAAAAACAAAGAAACGCTCTTTTTAAGGAAACCAGAACGCCTACGATATGGGCAATGTATGAATGTTCCCCGTGTACGAATGGTGTCAAACTACCCCTATGTGTGATTTTATTATTTTAAGCAACTTTATTTGTTTCAATAACTCCACGAAATTTCATTGCGTTTCACATTCTTCTTATTTTTGCATTCCACAAATTCTGAAACAAGAATTAATTGAAAGTATTGAAACCAAACATATCACAACACATTGATTTCTTGTGATTATTGCCTTTTTTCGCGTTATGACATAGGTATGTAGCTACAATACATACCTAATATAATAATTAATTCGTTTATTCGAGTAATTATACCTACCTTAAGAGCCTTCCTAAATTTCATGGACACGAGACTAAATATTAGCGGGTTTAGGATGACACTGAGCCAACTGTTAATGATGACAATTCTCACTAACAAACTCCACCACTGTAAGAAAACAGAGACCGTCTGTATTAAAATACATACCATTTCAACCTTACAATATAATGCCAAATAAGTAATATTATGAAATTAGAATTATAGATGGAGATCTGCGACTCAAATGCAAGTATTGGAGATATTTACGAACCGGAATGCCATTATGCAACGGGAGTAATACGGTATCTTTCACACTAAATTTTATTGCATATGCATACTATTGCATAAGCATAAAAGTATATCAGCTACGTCTTCTGCATCCTGTTATGAGAAATACCTACCTCAGCAAGTCTGAGTAACTGACTAGGATCAAGAACCGCTAAAAGTATTCGCTCAACGAAATAAGGCGTCCAGCATATCAGGAATGAAGACATCAATCCTGCTGCAATAAAATAAAATAAATTGAAATTATACTTTCTATAATGTCAGTTAAATCAACACATTGCTTAGACGTTCAAATCCCTGAAGATAGAGAATGAAGATTTAAATAATCTTCTATCATGTGCATAGTTTCCCTAGTTGACTGGATATCGTAGGAACCGTGGTGACAGGTGCGTATTTTATGGTGGAAATATCTACGCCAACACACTTACCTATGAGTTTATTCATTTTCCTAGTAATATATCTGTGCCCTAAATTCTTCTGCCGGTTATTGACTTTGTAAATTATAATGGAATATACAAAGATCATAATGACTAGTGGTATAAAGAATGATATAATAGCTAAAACGCCACTTAGAATTCGGGCTAACGGTGTAGGAATCACAAAGCACGCTATTGTCTGGTGGTATTTTTTCAAAGTAACGATTAACATCTCTGGTAGCGTTAGTAGAATTGCTACTACCCACAGCGAGATTATGATTTTTGTTACTCTCTTCCACACGACTGTTGATTTAATTTTCAAAGGGTGTACAATCGCTATATATCTCTCAACAGCTAGAGCCGTCATGGTTAAAACAGTATTATTCCACAATAAAGCCACTGAAAACCACTGCATTTTACACATCCACTCACTTTGCGTAAACAGCAAGTATACGTCACAAACTATTTCAAACATGATTGCAAATGTGAGTATCAAATCCGATATGGCCAGGTTAAACAAGTAGTAGTTGGTGGATGTATGCATAGTCTTATCATCATAAATGACGTAACAGGTTAATATATTTCCAAGGAGACTAAACATAAGTATGATAGCCATAAGGCCAGCCACTATGATTTTGGCACAGCCGGTTTCTATTTGAAATGCTTCAGCCCACATTGCAGACCACACTTCTACATTGAATTCATTAGAACCATCGCTAGAGTTAGACATTGTGTTTATTTGAATTTAACTTTCCTTTTACTCATTAAATATGTACGTCCGTATAAAGCTACAGCCACATTCTGAATGGTGGCCTCTGCAAGCTTGACCGCCGACTTGCTTTGTTAGGTATATGTACCTACTTACCTAACGACTTCACTTTGTAAGTTTGCTAAGTAAAGTGGACATTTAGATTAACTAATAAGGTTCTCACACAAAGGGGATTGGGTATTTTTGTATGGACTAGTGGCGTCATTTTTTTTTTCAACGGCCATCGTGCATGTTACTACTATTTTGTAGTGCTACCTTAGACTAGCTTATTTACAAAATAAGTTTTGCCGTAAGTAATATCGGAGCCAAGATATGGCCCTTCAAACAATGTTATTGGACCAGTGAATATACCTAACTAAGACAGGTTTAGGAGACAGCTTAGATGACTACAGGCTTATTTAACTCGATAATAATACTAACAAAGATACAGGGATATTGCCCTTAAAGTAAAATAGTTAATTTAAACGACTTAAAAAAAGAAGATCTTAGGTATATGAAAATGCAACTGTATTTTCTTATGCGATTTCTATGCTGTCCGTTTAGTGAACATTAAAAATGTTGCAAAATGGTTTCAATAGACGGTTCACCCTCTGACTACACCATAGGGAAACACAGGTGTGATGCACACATGCAAAATGTTTTGACATATTTCCAAGTAGGAAATGTACCTAATTAGATTAGTTATTAGATTGGAATTGTTACTAATGATTTCTTATGTATACAACACTAGTCGCTCGTGTAGCATTCATTGCAGGCTCCCGAACCACATACACCACTATGTCTTTGGCAACAGTAACGGTTTCAGTAACGTACAACGATACAGGTTCAGAAATGAGTACGCTGTAAACGTCGGCTCACTGGAAGCCTTACGCGTACCCGCTCGCAGCAGGTTTGCGGACCACGTACACACTGTGTTTTTTGGTTACAGTACATGCAACGGGTACAGTTACAGCACGCTAGTGAGTACCCGGCTTAAGTCACATTTCCCCGTTTCATGACATTTGTCGCAATGTCAGCGCGGTGAAAACGAAGGCCAGATCGTTCAGTGACAGGTCCAAGCGGTATTTGATTTGGTCGGATAATCAATTAATGTTAATTAGGTACCTACCCGAAAACATACGATTCGCTTGTCTACATTTATATTTTATATAGGTACCTGAAAAAAACTCATAGTGTAAAAATATGAATACTTTTATTTGTTGTTTAAAATGCCACATAAAACCTTTGACATGATTACGTTCAATAGAACGTTCATCGACATCCGTCATAAAATCGCCGTGTTAAAGAAAAAAGGAACTTTCTCTAAATAATCATTGACCGAAAAAGAACCTTATGTTCAAGGTTACCTTATGAGTTAAGGTTAGGTTGTACGTGGCATACACAATAGTAGTTTTAACTCATTCCGATGCATTTCAAAAATAAATGTGAGTCTTTACTATGAAACTTTAAAGTATGATATCTCGGCTCCGATATAATTTAGCTATATGCACTCCGTAATAAAATAAGTTTTCTCAAACTTGCTACGGAATGTTGATGTTACTTACTTTAAATTAAGCCCGGAAATACTATGTATTCGGTGGCATAATGCTAAGATGATATGTAAAGAGATTTCATGTATTTATTTCACACCTAGGACTGCAAACAAACTGTCTTTTGTTTTGAAACGTCAAATTGTGACACTATGTCTTGACATTCAGCCATAGAAAAAAAAAATAACCTAAGAACTAATGTCTATACCACCAGGTAAAAGGATACCTCAAACAGATTAAAAAAAAAATAGGCGCGAATGTTTTTTTTAATGTTGTACGATACTGTACTATTGGTTTATTTTCAAATCAAATAGTATGGTTCGGCGAAATCAGTTCGTTTTATTTCATGGCAAGTTTGAGAAAAGCACTATACAAATCTCGGCGAGAAACAGGGTTACAGGCCGCGTATTCCTATCTGGCCTCAGTTCCTTCGGCCAGATATATCTACTTGGCCTGTAACCCTTCGTTTCCCGTCCTCTATAGTAATGTACTATTATTTTAAATTGCTCTTTTCAAATTTACCACTTTCATGAGTGGCCGCCAAAATTTAAAAACGACGCCAACTTTACCCAAACCCCTTTCCATGGGCTAATAGTTATCAGTTTATCGTGAAACAAAAGTCCGAAAAAATGGAAAATTACTAGACTGGGTTAGACACAAAACGGTTCTAAATATTTAAAAAAGTTTGTTTTACGTTGCAAATCAACTTTTACTTATTTACTAGGAATAAGAAATTTGACCGGTGGTCGCTAAGACCGAGTGGCCGAGGAGTACAGGTGTCAGCCGCGAAAACTGAGTACGTGGGTTCGATCCCCACCTCGGACATTAGGTGATCTTGGTCGTTTTTCTTTGATATATGACATCTAATATTTATAATTTATATAGTATTAAGTAGTGTGACTACTGGAGAAAAATAAAAAGTATAAATCAAAATATTTAGTTAATAAATAATTTGATTTGTGTTTTCGCAATACGTTCAATAGAATAGACTAATAAAATGTAATACAATAAAATAGAATCCTGAGCGAAGCGAGCGTTTTGACATACGTGAAGTAAAGTTATAGAGAGGAAACTCAAAAAAGTTCACATTACAATCATAAATAATCATAATAATAATCATCAATCAGCATTCACTAACACAAAGATTGCTTATGTAATTTAAAGGTTAATTTAATTAACAATCATCGAATTAAATAAAGTTTTTTATTTGTCACTAAATTTTCAAACAATTTACATACATACATACATAACATACATACATCATCAGCCTATGATAGTCCACTGCTGGACGTAGGCCTCTCCTATTAACTATGCGTATAGACGCATTAGGAGGTAAATGCCCATAATCGCCACGCTGGGCAAGCGAATTGGCGATCGCAGTAATGTGTCCACTATGATAACGCTGCTGCCCATCATCAATCTTTTATCATTATCAAATAGTAAGTGACACTTAAATCCCGTAATCGACTCTTGCGACACCCGCAGGAGGAGTTGGGGTGGTGACAAAATGTATTCTTACTGCCGTCACTACACGGCATACAACAAACAATTAATTTAGCTTTAATTAATAAGGAATGACAAATTTATAAACATTTTAAGTTTTGCTATCTATCGAACTAAGGTAGCGTTAGTACGCTTCAAGGTACAAAATCTGTAAAAAATTACTTTACGCACTAGTGATTAAAATGCGTTTTTACCCGCTCTTATAAAAGGATAAACGAGCGCTTTACAAGCTAATGAGGGAAAATGTTCCTTTTTCGCGTCTTTTATTTGTCTAAATTGATTTATAGCGTAGGTGTATATTATTATTATTATTAATTCTCTTAATATTCAGCTAAAATCATGAATTTCCTCAATTATCACTTACTGTTTTTTCCTAACTAGTGCGCAAAAACGAACTTTGCGCACGCTTCACGCACGGAAATTTCTCTTTTTGACGCACTTCAAAAAAAAATCGTACTTTACACGTGCAAAAACTTTTTTTTAACTCGGATGATTGTCGCCCTCGTTTCACTCGGGCTCCAACTTTCACCCTCGCCGAAAAAAAGTTTTCCCGCACTAGTTAGGAAATGTACTATTCCGGATTAGGTACAAAGTTGACAATTTTTGTTTCCTAACACTTGCAATAGATCAATTTTTACAAAATTCCAAGTTAACGTTAGAAGAATCTATGTGCATTGTTAATGGTGTCCTGAAGAAGTTGTCTGTGTCAAATTGACCGATTGACTGATTGAAGATGACTCCAAAGGGTAAATTGTATTCACGAAGTTGAACACAGTCTTTAAAAAACCGACTTCAGTACAGTGAGAATTATTTTTAACCGACTTCAAAAAAAGAAGGAGGCTCTCAATTCGACTGTTTTTTTTGTTACCTGATATCTCCGAGAATCGCGAACCTATTTTTTTTTGTGATCGAAAGTGTATTACCCCGTGATGGTCCCGTTGGCACCAAGTTGGGGTCTGATGATGGGATCTTGGAGAAATCGAGGGATCTCTTCAAATGTTATAGGTACATGTATGGCGCTTTTGGTAATTTTCATTCATTTACAAGAATTTGGATTTGATGATAGGAAACCAATGATGGAAACCACAGATGATAGGCTCTTGGAGGAATCGGTTGAAGTTGGTTGTTTTTATTAGGGTTCCGTAGCCAAAATGGCAAAAACGGAACCCTTATAGATTCGTCATGTCCGTCTGTCCGTCTGTCCGTCTGTCCGTCTGTCACAGCCAATTTACTCGGAAACTATAAATGCTACAGTAACGAAATTTGGTAAGGGTATGTGTTGTATAAACCGCTACAGGATTATGATACTAAATTGTAAAAAAAACCATTGGGGTGAGGGCCCTCCATACATGTAACTGGGGGATAAAAAAAAATTTTTTGTTGTATATAAGCGTGTGGGGTATTAATAGAAAGGTCTTTGAAAATCATATGAAGGTTTATACATTTCATTTTTATTTAAGCAAATCATTTTCGAGATATCAGCTCTCAAAGTATGAAAAATGTGTCCCCCCCCTTTATTTTTTAAACTACGCGATATAAAATTCTAAAAAAAATATATGTTATGCACATTAATAAACTCTATCAACGATTTTTGGTTTGATTAAATTACCTCCTATAGTTTTTGAAGTAGGTTGATTTAACTGTATTTTTTTAATAATAAATTGATAATGGTACGGAACCCTTTGCGCGCGAGTCCGACTCGCACTTGGCCGGTTTTTTAAATATTAAATTTGGTGATTATAAAGTTGCTTAATAATTGTGCTATCAATCTATGTAGGTACTGCCTAATATGGCTCCTTGTGGCACACAATTCATTAAATATAGAGAGGCGATAATGGTTGAGGTGATGACGATGATGATTGGAATGTATTTGTAAGGAACAAATATTTTTATGATGTCTGTGTTATTTAAATAATATTTATATAAAAATATCAAACACTGCACAACACTAAATTAAAATCAATATACTTGTATAATATCACTGAAGATGCAGATGTCCCCAAATGTGTGTTTAATTAATACATTTGCAAAAACAATAAAATGCCTTGGAAAGTTAATTCGATTATTATTGAACGTATTGCGAAAACACAAATCAAATTATTTATTAACTAAATATTTTGATTTGTACTTTAATTTTTTCTCCAGTAGTCACACTACTTAATACTATATAAGTTATAAATATTAGATGTCATATATCTACCAAAGAAAAACGACCAAGATCACCTACTATCCGAGGTGGGGTATCCCAACCGACCAAAATTAAAAGAACAAATCAAAATATTTAGTTAATAAATAATTTGATTTGTGTTTTTGCAATACGTTCAATAGATGGCAGCACCAGCTCTCTCTAGCTATTCTTGAAAACTGTAAAGTATTCTATTAGGAGGTGCAGGCATGTATTGCTTGCCCTTAGAGAATGGTCAAAGGTGCCTAGCCTTGTAAGGGATTGCATATACTCGATTATTATTATTATAGAAAAAGATGAGTAATGTAACTTATATTAACAATTAAACTATTGTGTGATTAACAATTAATTATTTTTTTTCTTCCTATAACTTCCCGGCCCCGAGACGTTGTTGTGATTGATATTCTTCTTATTTTTGACCTCCACAAACTCTGAAACAAGAATAAATTAGATTTTTTGTGATAATCATAAGCAATGTTTTTCCCCATTTTGATATATTCCTACCTACATCGTCCATTAAATACAAAAGCGACACAAGTCAAAAATTTACTTTTTACAGGGGAGCTGTTTAAAGATTTTGTATTCGTTTTTTGTTCACAAAATTTTTTTACAGCATTAATGTTATATGTGTTATATATCAATTTGTAGGCATTTCAACCCTCTTTTGACGTGTTTAGTTATTAGAAAGTAATATGTGCTGTGCAAACTTTTATGAGCGTATACGTCCGTTTTGCATAAAAACATAACACGAACTCTTGATATTTTTTTATCAATCAAAGGCCACAAATACAAAAAAATAAGCATTTATTTAATTTAAAGCATACATAAAATCATGTTTGAAACATAGAAATACTATTTTTTAACAAAAATGAACCAAACAAAACTTTTTCTTACTATTTCTTTACTTACATATTGTCAGAACATGTTTATAAGTACCGTAAACCGGGGTTACTTTGATAAATTTTGAACTTTGGTTACATATTTTGATGAATTTAAAGGACGTACTAATTTAAAATTCATATATAATTATCGGTTTTCTTTAAGAATCAACCTGCTATATAAAAAACAAGTGGTACCTTTAGTTAATAAATATAAAATAAATACAACGCGATCAAAGTTATATTGTTGAGAATGGAATTACTTTGATACCACTTATTTTTACTACAAACCGAAAATAGCCCACTTAAAAGCCTGAAATAATAAAAATCGGTAAAGTACATTTCTAGTGATTTGTTTTTTCTTTGTGTATTGTATTTGTGGGGTGGTTACTGTGATCCCATACTAAATGATCCAAGTTGATATGTTTTGACGGTTTACTTGTTTTTTCATTAAAATTGATGCAAGAACTTAACTTTTGCCGATTCAAAAGTATATCTTTCAATATTTCTGGCACCCCAGTGAAAAGGGGTATAAGTCGAATTTTGGCCAAATTGAGTTAAGTATACCAAAAAATTTCAAAAAAAAAATGGCATCTGTTGGTGTAAAGGGATCTAAGATATCACGTAAATTGACAGAGTTACGGTCGTGTAATATGGTATAACTAACACAAATGACCATGCAGTGTAGGTATAAGTTGAAATAAATTCTTAGTAACAAAAAAAAGTATATCGTTGTAAAGTTACAAAAGGTATTAGTGTAGCTACGTTTTACGCGTTTGGATTTTTGTTGCGTGTAACGCTATAACTACTCATATTCTCTTGATGGTCACTCGGATAATGAGGATACATGTGTATTTATATCACTTTACACGAAAAATAAAAACATTTTTTGAGATACAATTCGACATAAATCCATATTCACGAATAAAATTATGTTGTTACGGGTACAAGTCGACTTTAATCACTTAGAATTACAGTTTTTTACATGTGATATAATCCATTTGCGGTAATTATATCCGTTTGCACTAAATAAAAAAGTACCTATTACTGAACATTTAACACCAGATAATTGACGGATTTGTACTAAGAAGTAGTACCCTTTTACACTAAGTTTTATTATATATACACAATGTTTAAAATAGTGCTAATTTTTAAAATTTAATTTACTTAGTGTTTAATGATTTTCTTAAAGTATGATTGTATTCTTTTTTCAAATTCAAACTGATATTAGTTTGTGTTGACAGTTTTAAATGACCTAACGCAAATACTTTTTTTTTTAATTGTAGTAACAATTTTACTTAATGATCTGGGTAATATAGAAAGCGCGCTATAATAGCCTTGTACGAGTATTTGCTGCTGTTCTATGGCTGTTGCTATATCTATATTACTCCAGAAACATGTGATTAGAACAATTTCAAAACAGCCACCAGGAAACCATGCCTGACCACTTTTTACGAATGCTAACATAATGAAAACAATATTATCACAATATTTTTTTTAATTGTCTACTAACGAAATTAATAAAGTTAATGTATAATTAACACAAAAATTCAAGTTGATCGTACCTATATTTACCTATACAACTTTTATAAGAATTATAATCGATAGAATATAATAGTGACAGGCTTTTTATACTCGTCGATTAAAGTCTGTTTATTAAGATTCCATACAGAGTACTGCAATGCAACGTCACTATTTTTATCCGAAACAACTGAAATAACTTCTTTACACACTAGTGCGAGGAGTCGTTTAATATCTTGCCTGGTTGAAAACTTCGGAAGGCCATCTGTACTGAAAAATGTAGTACGATACACATGCAAAAATAAAATTCGTAAATCGTGTCGATTTAAAACACTGCCTTCGGTCGTGCTTTGCTTTATTTATGCTTATTTCGAACTTATTTTTTTTCACAGTTGTATCGTAATGTACATTACGATAGGCTATAGACAATATTTTTTTTTAATATCTATTTTCAATAGTATGTTATTTTAGGTGACTCGATAAGATACAAAATTGCCATTCAGGCGTGATGGAACGTACCTAGCTGCGCGCACGACATCCAGGGCATAAAGTTATAATTCGGACAGTAGGACTATTTGTACTATTTAGGTTTTTTGTCGAGTACCGTGTTAGCAAAATAAGGCATGAGAAAAAAAATATTATGACACGATTTTGATAATAATAAATAAATGCTACATTATGGTATTTTCTGGTACTATGAAATTTAAAAACATTTCATTTTATGATGCGTTGTGTTTTGGCTGTTGAAAAGAAGTAATATTTTTCTAATTTAAAGAAATAATTTCTAATAATAAATGGAAAAAATAAATATTTTTATTGTAACTTATTTCATAGAATTTGGATACAATTGAATAAAGTGATTAATATAAATCTTGTTATTCCCTTTTACACGTTACTAACATTTTGTGCACAATGGTATAAGTCGGTTTTTTTGGGATTATATTGTATACGTACATGCTATGCCATTAAAATTAATTTTGCAAACAAACTTGACTAATTTTTTTTCGTACAAGTACATCTCAAAAAGAGTTATAATAAAATAAGTTAAATGTATACCCGTTTTCACTAATGTCCAATATATGTGAAAAGGGGTACTAATTTGGTTATATTTCTAAATAGCATTTATTTCAGCGGGTACAAGTCAATTTTTTTTTTAACTATTGATTTTAACCATAAACCAATGACGGCATGTGAAAGAGCGCATCGTATTTACTCAAAGTACATTTAAAGTTATTCTAATTCTTTAGCCATTTCGGGACAGTAATTTTGAATAATTTCGCCAATCGTTTTTTGGCTCTCCTGTAAAGTGGCAAATTTCGATTTATACCCCTTTTCACTAGGGTGCCAGAATTATCTGGTGTTAAATGTTCAGTAATAGGTACTTTTTTATTTAGTGCAAACGGATATAATTACCGCAAATGGATTATATCACATGTAAAAAACTGTAATTCTAAGTGATTAAAGTCGACTTGTACCCGTAACAACATAATTTTATTCGTGAATATGGATTTATGTCGAATTGTATCTCAAAAAATGTTTTTATTTTTCGTGTAAAGTGATATAAATACACATGTATCCTCATTATCCGAGTGACCATCAAGAGAATATGAGTAGTTATAGCGTTACACGCAACAAAAATCCAAACGCGTAAAACGTAGCTACACTAATACCTTTTGTAACTTTACAACGATATACTTTTTTTTGTTACTAAGAATTTATTTCAACTTATACCTACACTGCATGGTCATTTGTGTTAGTTATACCATATTACACGACCGTAACTCTGTCAATTTACGTGATATCTTAGATCCCTTTACACCAACAGATGCCATTTTTTTTTTGAAATTTTTTGGTATACTTAACTCAATTTGGCCAAAATTCGACTTATACCCCTTTTCACTAGGGTGCCAGATATTTCTAAATAGCATTTATTTCAGCGGGTACAAGTCAATTTTTTTTTTAACTATTGATTTTAACCATAAACCAATGACGGCATGTGAAAGAGCGCATCGTATTTACTCAAAGTACATTTAAAGTTATTCTAATTCTTTAGCCATTTCGGGACAGTAATTTTGAATAATTTCGCCAATCGTTTTTTGGCTCTCCTGTAAAGTGGCAAATTTCGATTTATACCCCTTTTCACTAGGGTGCCAGATTTAATTGCAGAGATAATAAGTCTTTCCTAATTAATAATCTACTCGTACTTATAATTAGTAATATTGTAAAAAAAACTATTTATTTTTCTAGACGACATGACAGTTTAGCGCTAGTACTTGGGTACTATGTAGTGAAGCAATAGGCATGATGACTGTCAAGTCAAATCAACATCTTTTTTCGATTTTTTTAAGATTAACATAAAATACACAAAACTGACGTCAGGTTTGTATACTAAACTTATATTAAATAAAAGTTCTGTACAATAATGATTGCAGTCTATATTTTAGTAATAATTCATTCGTGTATGACGCCGTGTATAATGTGTAATAATTTATTTTCAATACAGTCATCATCCCTATGTTGGTATTGCCAAAAGTGAAAAAATAAATACTAATAAGTTTTTAGATTCGTTAAAACATACAACGGGGTTAGATCTATGTTTGTTTTACTTGTATTGTATACAAATAATATGTAGGAAAGTATGACAAACACTTAATAATTCGAAGTTTATGCTGCCATTATTGTTTCTTCGTAGTCGCGATTATAGGTACACAAAATTCACAGTCATCTTTTCCAAACAATCTCTAATATACTTTTAAGTAAAACGAACAATATTACAAATGTATTGTATTTTTTAAGATTTCATGCAAAAGAAACACAATTATTCAATCTGGCACATTTATGGATTTTAATATTATGCTGAATTAAAAACGGTTACTTGTAAATGCAACAATGTTTTTTGAAACGTACTGTTGAAGTGTACATTTTAGAATCGTAACTCCCATATTCCGTATTGCGGCTCCTTTCTTTATAAAGAAATCTAACCCATATATATTTATTTTATTCAAAACAGCAGCATGTACAAATATGGCTCCTGTGATTGATGCACTCGAATATACTTTTAATTCAAAAAGGTTGAAAATCCAAATACGGCAGTTTCGATTTATGAAAAATCCAATTTAAGAGGATATTTTAAAATGAAAACTACCACATTCCGTTTTGCGACTCCTTTTTATATAAAGAAACATAATATTTACGTATTTATTTTATTCAAAACGGTCACATCTACAAATATGGCACATTTGCTTATATATTTCTTAACGTAATCACTCCTTTTTTCGTTTTATGGCACTTTTTCACAAAAATGTCGTGCATTTTGGTCGACGGTCGAGTCGCAACTGACAAAATGGCGGTTAAGCACTGAAGTTAGTCTCGAAAGAGTGATAGTGCAAAAAGGGCACCTGCATAATTTTGATACTTTCTAACGTCAAATCGACAGGTGTCTTAGTGCCACGTAAAATATAAGTGTTAATAATGTCGGTTTTGCAATAAAATCATTTTTCATGATTTTTGAGTTGTGTCGCTTTTGTATTTAATGGACGACATATCTAATACATACTGAAATTACTTAATTTCGTTTATTCAAGATAATAAATTACATTTCGTTAATCAAATTCAATTACAATTATTAACATTAGATTAAATTATTAACTAAACCCTAACATATACACTAACTTATAAAATAACCACAATACAATAAAAAAAATAAAAAACCTACGATAAACACTAATCGAATAACCCGCCCCGAGTCATTCCCGGTGCAAAAGTTCCCATAACGCTGGCAGCATTGCCGCGCTGAATGGCGATAGCCAACCTTTGCACCAAGAACAACCCGGAACGGGGGTCGTGACCCCTCTCTCGTAACGAAATACTTAGATTATTTTATTCGAGTATTTCTAAGTCATCTGAAATAAGTAGCTTAAAATATACTTTTCCCCTTTTTGTTAGTATGTATTGTGTTGTAATTGTAATAATATGTAAACGATTGCCATACCTACCTTAAGAGCCTTCCTGAATTTCATGGACACGAGGCTAAATATTAGCGGGTTTAAGATGACACTGAGCCAACTGTTAATGATAACCATTCTCACTAATAATCTCCACCACTGTAAAAAAAAAATAGATTCCTTTTGTATTAGAACACGATCCTTTTCAAACTAGACGTACCTATTAAAAACCTGCGAATGTTTTATAGATTGGAGAGAATCAAATGCAAGGACACATTTACGGACCGGAATACTTACTTAAATAACTACAAGCGAGCAAACTGGAGTAATAAATACATATACATACAGGTATTGTTAGGAAGGTATCCCAATATTGGGACCTGCAAGAAACTTAGCGGGACAACACTTTTCAAAATATATTTGCAGTACATCTTAAGATCATCATGCATTAAACCGAAACATACAATTTTGATTCATAAGGAAATTCTCAGTCAGATATAATAATTATACAGGTTTGGGTAAATTAATTTACGTGTTTTTTTTCTAACATAACGGATTTTTACTGTAGAATATACCTATATATTTCTTAATAAATAATTTATTCGTATATGTGGTTACCAGCAGACCTAGCCAAGATGCCGTTTTGCAATCCTATATAAATCATGTATCGTTATAAAAATATTTACCACCTGAAGTTTATTTTCGATTTTATGGTTTATTTAGGACACTTAATTTGGTCAACCCTGTATAGTGTATTTCTAATACCTTCCTACTTCAACGGTATCTGTCACACTGTGGTGTAGGTAAGTAGGTACATGTTGAATTACCTATGTGAAATACTTGAAACTTTGTTTGAACTGTAAATCACATTTTTTAAGAAGGTGAGATGGGGAGTTGAACACTGTTGTTAAAAACCTTATCATACGAAATCGCGGATGGAAAGCTAGTCTGTAGGTACCCACCTCCGTAAGTCTGATTAACTGACTAGGTTTGAGTGCCGCTAAAAGTATTCGCTGAACGAAATACGGCGTCCAGCATATCAAGAATGAAGTCATCAGTCCTGCTGTAATACAATAAAATAAAGTGAATTATGCTTTCCATAAAATACTCAGCCTTATACACACTTTTTTGGCACACGTACCATCGAATTTAATTGTGTGTCCTAATAATCTATAAATAAAAAATAAATAAATATAAATAAATAATAATAATCTATGTACAACCTACTCTGCCTATACGCAGCCTGCCAACAACACTTACCTATGAGTTTATTCATTTTCGTAGTAATATCTCTGTGTCCTAAATTCTTCTGCCTGGTATTGACTTTGTAAATTATTACTGAATATACAAAGATCATAATAACTAATGGTATAAAAAATGTAATAATAGCTAAAATGCCACTTAGAATTCGGGCTAACGGTGTAGGAATCACAAAACAGGCTATTGTCTGATGGTATTTTCTCATAGTAACGATTGACATCTCTGGGAGTGTTAATAAAATTGCTACTACCCACAACGAGATAATGATTTTTGTTACTCGTTTCCATACAACTTTTGATTTAATTTTCAAAGGGTGTATAATCGCTATGTATCTCTCAACAGCTAGAGCCGTCATGGTTAACACAGTATTATTCCACAATAAAGCCACTGAAAACCATTGCATTTTACACATCCACTCACTTTGTGACAACGTCAAGTATGCGTCACATATTAACATAAACATGATAGCAAATGTGAGTATCATATCCGATATGGCCAGATTGATCAAGTAGTAGTTGGTGGATGTATGCATAGTCTTATCATCATAAATCACGTAACAGGTCAATAAATTTCCAAGAAGACTTAACACAAATATTATAGCCATAAAGCCTCCCACTATTATTTTGGCATAGTTGGTTTCTAATTGAAATGATTCCGTCCACATTGCAGACCACTCTTCTATATTGAATTTATCAGAACCATCGCTAGAGTTGGACATTTTTTATTTCAAATTATCTTTTATTCGTAAATTGTGGACGACTACCTAAATCTATATCCTCGATCTGAATGGTGGACTCTGTACGCACAATCATCGATAGCGTAGGTAGGTATGCTTTTGTTGGTTCATTAATTTCATTATACATGGGTAGGCACGCGCAACTTCACGATGTAAGTTTGCTGAGTAAAGTGGACATTTAGATTAGTGTATTAAAAATGTTTACACAGAATGTTCCATTAGGCACCGATATTTTATTAAGGGCTGATTTTTCAATCCTCAGTTAAAAGTATCCGTTAGTTATTTTACTATATTTTACTTTTACTTTATTATTACTATCCTTATCACAGGTCAACAGTCAAAAAAGGATAGAGCTATCATTTATTTGATAGATAGGTACTGTTAACTGGGGATTGAAAAACAGGCCCAAATGTGCCTGTTTAATTCCTGCTAGCTTGATAGGCTTCAAAACAAAATAATATACTTACAATAAAAATTGCTGAGTCAAAAATATCAAAGTAGTATTTCAAAAACTTTTGAATTGTCTATAAATTATTAAGTAAAACAAATCTTCAAAAGGTTTAAATGTAATTACAGCCGGTGAGTAGCTGCTCCTAAACTAAGGTTACTAAAAGCTGCTTTAGATGTCAAAGCATCGAATAAAATGTATTTAACGTATGCGGAATGCAATGTGGACAGATTTTGAACAAGTAAAACAAATAACACAATTAAATAGGAATTGTATCTCAACTCAATGCTAAATTAATTTGTTAATTAATTCGGAAAGAGTTGTGTGGCATCTTTCTTTAGAAATTAAGGCCAATCAAGTAGACCAATGTCGCAAAACTGCATGTATTGTCCACAGGACACATTTGATATGGCCAAAATAGATAATTTAATTCTGAATTTTTAGAAGTTGGCAAGACTTGAAACACTATTTTATATTAATTTCGCATTATTTTTCTTTCCAAATACTAAAATATTAGAAACCCCAGTGTAATGTAACATTTTAGCTACAGACACTTTTCTGTGAGAGCTCGAATAAAGGAAATTACGTTAGACCGAATCACAAAATCGAACAGAGAGTCCAGAAAGATTTCCAACCAAATACAATAAAAAAATTGATAAACAATATTCTTAAAGCATGGGCATCACGAAACTTTTACAAAGAGCAACCCTACCAACACCGAAAATAAAAATAAACAACTATGAAAATGTGACCATTTAGTGTGGTCATTTGGTCAAAAAGTGTAAAAAACACTGGGTTTTCAGTAACGGATGTCACGCTGAACGAGCTATAGGTAATTTTAACTAAACATTTTTAGCATAGTTAGGTACTATTATTTTCCGAGTTACCAATAGCCCTATGCACTAGAAAATGAAATATGACGAGCAAAGGATGTCTGTTTAAAAAGTTTTCGTACAAAAGATAAAATTAGAGACAAGAAAAATGCTAACGTCAGTTTATTCGACATCAATGGATAAAGTACCATAAAACTGAAGTTATACTTTTCGGATTCAAGTAGTTTTTTATCTTGCATGAATCCTTGTTAAAATCGTGAGTGTTCAAGAAAATAATAATGCTGTTATTTATTTAATATAACATTTAACTTTGTCCAGATTTCATTCCGCATACGTTAGTGTGACCCCAATCATCAGTTTATAAATTATGAAAAATCCTTTCGGCTACTGTCGCTACTAAAAAACTGACGTACATAAGTAGATCTCTAATATAAAAAATACTTTAGTATCAACCCTGCTTTTGGAATATGGCACTAATCGGACTTTTTAATTTGGTAGAGTAATCTAAGTGTGAAGTGAGCGGGTAAAATGTTGGCGGCTGATTGGCGCCGGCATTGACCGCCAACTTTTGGCCGCTAACTTCACATGTCCACAACTGTCATACATAACAAT
Organism: Thaumatotibia leucotreta; assembly: GCA_025490895.1. Classification (NCBI taxonomy): domain Eukaryota; kingdom Metazoa; phylum Arthropoda; class Insecta; order Lepidoptera; family Tortricidae; genus Thaumatotibia; species Thaumatotibia leucotreta. Next base: position 25,645 of record JALPQI010009141.1, read on the forward strand.
GTTTGGGTATTTAGTAATCTTCTCGGCCAGTCGCCATCGATTTTTTCATATATTGAACCTAACTATTATGTCTGGTTCGTTATGATTTCTTTATTACCTCTTTAGAGTATTATATTCTTTGTTGCCTACATTATTTATTTCCTATCAATGAGTAACAACAGAGTCAAATACGAAAATTAAATATATTAGAAAACAACTAAAAAGTGTATGAACATGAAGGGATCCGTAACAATTAATTAATTGGTATGGAAAACAATGTTTTAAATAAAATGTATGAAACATTGTTTAGTGTGGCCTTCAGTAATTAATCCAGCTCTTGAGGTACAAACTATCAAAAATTCACACTGTAAAGTTAATAAATAAATAAAAAATGCTTTGGTTTTGCACATTCACAATTGTTTTCATTCCAATCGCAAATTACGCTACATTAAATTTTAATTTCTTTTTACTTTTGGAACCTTTATTTCCAAAAATATTACCTTTATCACAAAAATATTTTAGTTGACTCCTATTATTATGAGCACTGTCCCCTTGGAAGCAACTTGTGATTTATGTGGCGAATTGTATAATGAATAATAATATGATGTGTGTAATAAAACTTTTGATATTTTTTTTTTATTTTACCACTTTGCCTACGTGATTCATATACAAATTGGTACCAATTTCCAGTTTCTAGTATATTAACGGTACTAATTATCCGCGAACAGACAAATACACTTGGCGAAACTATGAGGGTTCCTATGTACGCATCATTCCTATACAGGGTGGTCCAAACCTTGCCGTCAAAAAATTTTTTTTAGGTTCCCTACGTCATGGGCTATCATAATATACCCCATGTATGTTAGCCGATTTTTTGTAATTTTCGAGTTATAAAATTTTGAAAAAAAATTTTTTGAGAAATTCTGGAATGAAGAAATTTTCTGATAAAAAAAAACTATTGGGTTTTTTAAATGTTTTCTTTTTGTGAAAGTATTACTACAAATAAAGCATTTACTGACAAAAAAATTAGCGTCCTCACTTTGATACAAGTAGGATAAAAAATACCAAATTCAAAATTTTACGTTAAAAACGCATCAAAATAGCATTAATGTACGTAATTAAAAAAAATAAAACATATCCCAAGGATTTTTGGTAATCTAAACACTGCCCTAGACCTTAAACCTTCGTAAAAGCAAAAAAAAGTGATACTTAATGATGACGATTTTTCGGAGTAGTCGGTCAAATAAACTTAAAAAAAACTTCTAAATTTTTAATTTCAAAATAAAGTGAAATTTCGTCTGTTTTGTTGTTCTTATCAATAAACAAAGACAGAAAATACCATGGAAACTCAATTTGTGCAGTTATTCAAGTTATTTTTTACTACTTTAAAATTTTAAGCTTTTTTAAGTTTATTTGACCGGCTACTCCGAAAAATCCTCATCATTAAGTATCACTTTTTTTTTGCTTTTACGAAGGCTCAAGTTCTAGGGCGATCTTTAGAATACGAAAATTCTTTGGGATATGTTTTATTTATTTATTTGCGTACATTAATGCTATTTTGATGCGTTTTTAGCGTAAAATTTTGAATTTGGTATTTTTTTATCCTACTTGTACCAAAGTGAGGACGCTAATTTTTTTGTCAGTAAATGCTTTATTTGTACTAATACTTTTACAAAAAGAAACTAGTTAAAAAACTCAATAGTTTTTTTTTATTAATAAAATTCTTCATTCCAGAATTGCTCTAAAAAAATTTTTCAAAAATTCATAACTCGAAAACTACAAAAAATCGGCTAACATACATGGGGTATATTCTGATAGCTCATGACGTGAGGAATCTAAAAAAAATTTTTGACGTCAAGGTTTGGACCACCCTGTATAAAGATAAATGTATGTGTCTTACCAACAATTATCTCACCTATGCATTGCGACATACCATTAATTGTCACCACAATTAGTCACACATCTATAAGGGTTAAAATCAACATCATAAATAATAAAACGGCTACAATTAATTATGTTTATTATTTAATTTTGAATGCAGCCAACGACGTTTGATTATTTCAGTATACACGGTGCCTCGCGAGGAACCCACATAATTTTAATGCTGAATTCCTGAGCATATTTAGAGTATTTATATAAAATTTCCTGGATTCGGCTTGGTTCCAAAGATAATTAACCTTTTTTCGGAAAAAGTTTTTCGACGTAACTCGTCATAAAACTTCTTTTTGATTACAATGCTGCCACAATGTGTTCTAATATTACCACACCTTTTGCCTGACAATCAAAAAATAAGAATAGACTTGACGAAAAAACCTGTCCCTAAAAAAAAACATTTAAAAAATTAGTTTTAACAAATTGTTGTTAAGATAAAAATTATTGGAAATATTAAAAAGTTTTCAAAAAGTCTAAAAAAATCGAAAAAAAAAAATTTTTTTTTGTGGAATTTGACATTTGGTCTCATAATATTTTTTGTTTATTTTGATGTCTAGAATGCATAGTTAAAATTATGTGGTTTCCTCGCGAGGCACCGTGTATGTAAGTAATATAGTACATTACTAATAGAGGACGAGAAACGAAGGGCTACAGGCCAAGTAGATATATCTGGCCGAAGGAACTGAGGCCAGATAGAGATACGTGGCCTGTCTATTTTAAGGAACTTAAATACAATATTTCATTACATATTTGAGAAAAAAAAAATTGACGTATAATTTTTTTAAATTATTTTGTAGATCCGTTTCGTTCTTTAACTTATTTGTTTGTGTACTGTAAAAATCACTTTCGATTTTTTATTTCATTGCAAGTTTGAGAAAAGCACTATACATACCTCGGCGTGAAAACGGGTTCCGGGCCTCGTTGCCTATCCGGCCTCGCTCGCACGCTCGCTCGGCCGTATGTACCAACATGGCCGGAAATCCTCATTTTCCCGGCCTCTGATGTAATGTAGGTACTATTAAACTATTCGAGATAACCTTTTAACCGGTGACATTGATAATAGTTTTTTTTTACGGTGAAATGCCAAGATGTTTTGTCACTTTACAAGTTACATCCGGTATTTAACTTCTTAAAGCAGGTTCCTTCCGGTATACCTTTACATTATCAAGTTCAATCATCGAACCAGCGAGATGGTACTTCCTGGTTTAATTTGACATAGGTAATGCCAACATTTCATTGCAAGTTTGAGAAAAGTAGATTGTTCGAAAAGCAGATTGTCTACACACAAATTTTCCTTATCTGCTAAGTGATAGCCTGATCAGTATACTTAAAATTAATTAAATGAATAAGTCAATGCAGTTAATCGTTCAATGCCCAAAATTTCAGTAGACATTAGGCAGATCGGCTAACTGGGCTGTTCGATTTCTCCACATGGTCTGAAAAATAAACATTCTTTATAAAAATACCTACTAAAATAAATACATATAATAAAAAGAAGCCCACTGCTTCGAGTAAGATAAAATACGATATGTGGCAAAGACGTCAAATGCTGTGGAAAGTCAGCTATATTTTGTTAATTTTTTTTTATTCTACTGACAAATCCGAGAACATTTTACGATATGAACGTTACGTACCATAGTTTCTATAGTAGGTACTTAGACGACATACGTTTAGTATAAACCTACGAAGAACGCAATGTTTGCGAACCTATTTTAATTGTAATTGTTACCTTAAATGATTTTCTGAATTTCGACGATACGAGGCTAAATATAATGGGGTTCAGAACGACGCTCAACCAGCAATTGCAGCAGGCTACACGCGTCGCTATGTTCCACCACTACAACAGAACAGGGGGGTTACCATGACGTACTAATGCGGTTCAGTTTAGGTCGAGAGAAAGGGACAAGGCTATATGAGTCGTATATCACTGCCGCTTTCTCTGAATCTAAATTGAATCTCATTAGTACGTCATACAACCAAAACATCGTGAACAAAAGATTTACTTAAGAGTTATAATTAACTCTTAATTGATAGTTGTGTCTGAATAAACATTTATTTCATTTTTTTTTAGTTGAAATATCAATTAACTCATTATTAGAGGAATTTCGCGATTTTCTGGTAATTGGGTCATTGGCATCTTAAATCTGCAGTTTTTTTACATCAATGTAGTATTAATTTGATTACAACTGTATGTAATCAAATTACTACATTGATGTAAAAAAATGAGGCAACATCTACGTAACAATAACTTGCAACTTGTAAAGATTTTGTAAACTCATCTTATTTAAAGCAATCCACGAGATAGTTATTTTTCCAAAATCCAAAAATTGTTTCAGGGTTTGGATCAACGGGTCGACGGGTCAATCCGAATGTATTATATATATTTTATTTATTTTGTGCGAATTAAATACTTACGAGGTACCGAGTGTACCTACATACTCGTAAACAATAATTATCAAGTATCCCTGTCTACGGGTACTACAAGTAGTACTATATACTACTCGTAGTACTTGTATCATCTTAACCGTTTGACTTCTGAGCAATATTACATAATGCTACTAACTAGGTCACTAAGTGTATATTTCAAGAAGTTTTTATACAAACCTCAGCGATACTCATGAGTTGCCTTAGATTTAAAACACATATCCCCACTCGTACGACGAAAAACGGAAGCCAACAAACGATGAACGATAGCGTCATTGCTACTGAAAACAAAGCCAGAAACAAATGCCTGTAAGTAGTTCTATTTTTGTAAATTATTGTGTAAATATTCCAATAACATAAATAATTACTGATTTGGTATAACTTTTAATATAAATAATAAATTAATGTATAAGGTATCTCACATCTAGTAAAGTTACATGTGCCTAGAAAGTTACAAATACAAATAAACAAATGGTGTATATTACAAAATTCACGTAGTAAAAAATACCACTTGTACCCTATTCCGTCCAATAATATGACAAGAGCAATCCTTCAACACTTACCCACAACATTATTGATTTTGCCTCTGGGGTCGTGATAGTTAAAAACCTTATCTTTTGAACTCTTTCTCGGCTTATAATTGACTTTACGCATAATAGAAATATAGACGAAAGTCATTATTATAAGCGGTATAAGAAACGAAACAAGCGCCTGTACACCATTCATAATTCGAACCCGCAGTGATGGAATTGTATGGCACACCCATGTATCGCGAATTTTCCAAGCAACGACGTCGAGTGTGTCGAACACTGCCTCCGTGATGGACACTAGCCATAGCAGCACAATTATCTTCACCACTCTGCGACATTCAGTGCTACTTTTTACCCTCAACGGACAGCAAATAGCGATATACCTCTCAATAGATATTGCAGTCATAATCAAAATGCCCCCATTCCATAAGCAGAGCATCGAAAACCATTGCACTCGACATGTGAACTGATTATGCACATACGTGGAAACAAGTATCTCCAGGATTTCTTCCAGCATCGCAAACGTAAGCGCTAAGTCGGATATTGCGAGGTTCAGCAAATAGTAATTGGTCACGGTGTGCATGGATTTATCGTAATAAATTACAAAACATGTCAACAGGTTGCCGACGAGACTGGCTACAAAGATCACGCACAATAAAATAGCATATGGATATTTAATATCATCATAATGCTTGATCCCTATCTCTAAAAATTCAAGCCATATTTTCACTGTAGTATTTGACACTTCTAGATCATTAAACATTTTTTATGAATTATTTATTTCATTTATGGTTTAGAACTGAATACCACGGCTACGTAATAGCAAATGATTAAGTAGAGTTCACCTCTTACCAGTCTAATTACTTACCTAAAGCATACAGTATTAAGTATGTTTACGCACATTGATAAATGCCTAGATAGGTCTGAATTTAAAAGGTGGTAACAGCCATATTAAAATGGAAAAGTTCGCTAGTTTTCGCAACCCCACTCGATGAAGTTCTGAACTATATATAATGGATAGCTTACATTAGATTGTTCCGTGTGTCGACTGTGTTGTACCGACCGTCAATTAGTTTTCCATGGAAAATGTGATGTCATACAAAGGCTAGCCATATACGAGTATACTCGTATAGCTGGGTTGGCCGGTTACGGTACATTCTTAATTCATATTTAATTTTAATTTAATTAATTTCTTAGGACGTCTATATGGATTTTAGGATTGTATATCTATGAGCAGGGATCGTAACCAGTCTTTTATAATAACCTTGAAATAGCCCAATATTTTCAAATGTTTTATACTCTTTATGTAGTCGTCAATATTTTATGTAATTAACAACATGGTATTTTTAAACTACACCAATAACAAATATATATCGAAGAACGAATATCGAACCGTTCTTTTGTATGGAACCGTTCTTTTGTAAAAAACCGGTATCCAAACCCTCTATAGTATTAGGCTGATTCAGTTGAAAGGAATCCATGTTATTTTTTAATTGTTTTTATTCGTAAAATATCATACACTTAATACTTATGTTTCTACCAAAAATATTGTTATCATTAAGGTACCTACTACACAATATATTCATTCGCTTATGGCTAAAATTAACTTCTAACTAACATTCTTAAATTATAATAAAAAATAAATATCTTAGGACATCTTACATAAATCGACTTAGACCCACGCATAAATAAGTGGATTAAGCTGTTGACTTTCGAGGCTCAAAACGATTACCTACTATCGAGTGCTTGATTTCTTTCACTTGACTGTATTATAAAAAATATATTTTAAAACATTTATAAATGTTAATTTTATCTATCCAAACGTGAATATTTAAGTTGGTATTGTACCATACAAGGCACGTATTTTTAGACCTGTCTTTTTTTATATATTTTTTTTTATTCTACAAAATGGCGAGGAGACTAGAATGCGTATTTTTTTAAATTTGCCAATTTATTGCATAAAATAGTACAATTAAAGCGTTATATTCAGAGAACGTTCATATTAAATACTAATAAGTAAATTATATTAAATGTCTCTAGACCCGAGGCGGTAACAGGTAGGAAACATCTCGCTCACAGAACATATACGAGTATACGTATTATACATATATACAGTGTGTAAGTCTAATACGGGCGATCAATTAAACCAGACATTAGTGTAATCATGGATTACAAGGTTTTTTTAAAGTTACTCTTAATTATGACCTCACAGAATTTTTTTAAGATTATCGGAGCAGCAATGTAGGTACGAACATTTGTTATTATTAATATGGCAGTTATGTCATCTGCTTTTGAAATTAGCTGTCATCGAGTGTTTAACTCGCGTATGTTGCTCTACATTGCGCGCCGAATTATTTTGTATGGAAATTTTTGTTGCTCTAATTTTAAGTAAAAGTTATTTGAATGTACTTATTATGTCGTAAACTAACACCCATTAAGAGCTTCGCCCGTATTAGACTTATACCCTGGTATAAGGGCGTATTCTGCGGTCTCGCGTTTTATACGCATTTTCCAACACTTGTTCAAATGAAGATAATACTTACTTGTAAATATTTAAAATTTAGTAGGTCATATAAATAAAAGACCGCGACACAAACAACATTACAAGTATACCCGAGTGTGAGACGTGTGAGTAGCATCTGTTACTACATTTACTGTGTTTCAATTCACCAGACAGAGTGAGCTACAAGTTTTATTGAAGTAGTTCCAACAGTAACATAAAGTGAATTTAGTGCGAATTGCAAACAGTGTAATATAGATAGTTACATTTTTTTAAAATATTTAATTATATATGAACCAAAAACAAAGTAACGCAGGGAATAAGATACTCAATTACGAACTGTTTATATTGAAAACAACGTCATCCACACCGCGCTTATTCATATTATGAGCTACGATAACTAATTTTGCGCGATTAAATATAAAACAAACAGTTATCTAAGAGTTAGTTACATGTTTGTAGAGTTTGTGCAGACAGAGATTAATTGTGGCCCAAAAAATTAGCTATATTATTTTCATCTAACAACAGCGGCCCTACCGCGAAACCGGTATTCGTAAGTTTCGAGGATTTGTCTCTCTCACTCTAACGACGCTTTCGTTGGAGCGACAGAGAAAATTCCTCGAGATTTACGAATTTCGATTTTTGCAGTAGTAGGCCTGATCCTTAGGATATAGGTACAAGCTCACACAAATTCGAAGGAAAATATAAAATGAAATGGGCCGGTGGGCATACAGTAACCAATCAGTGTAACAGAAACAACAATTAATTAGCACTGGTACACCCTAAAAATCGTCTTCTTCAGCTTATTTTCACCATCCAACACAAGTACTCGTAAAACTATTAAAGTCGTCGCACACGAACTTGTCTCGTCTACAAACTTGCACATTTGCAGCAGGTTGTCAACGTGACGAGTCCTCAGTAAGAACACGCACTCGGGCGCAAGCGTGTGAATCGTATTCTAACACCAATAGTGTCACTATAGGTACATCGCGCGTCTTCTGCAAAACAAGCTTGTATGTCAGCACCGTAAAAATCTTTGATCGTGGAATTTAAGACCGCTCAGGAAAAAGCCATGTAGGCACTTGGGCGTATGTGCTACGTAACCCAACTCCAGCAGTGCCGTGACACCTCGCGCCATCTTAACAGTCACCGTCAATAGTATCTGATACCACGACAGCCGCAAAAATTTCTTACACAACCTTAGAGCAAGATGCGACCATGGTGGTATGAGATACTATTGACGGGCCCTGCACACTTTCGCCTCAACAAGCCTTCATGGTGAAGTTTATGACCGCTCCGGAAGAAACCAGCCGTGCAGGCACTTGGGCGCCGGCGACGGCGTGCGGAAGGAGACGCGCGCGAGTTCGCGCAGCGTCGCCGCCTCTAATACAAGCAGCGCAACTGCGCGCGAGTCGTCTGCGCCGCGCACCAGCGCGCTTAGTAACACGCCGTCGTCTTCATGGTGAAGTTTATGACCGCTCCGGAAGAAACCAGCCGTGCAGGCACTTGGGCGCCGGCGACGGCGTGCGGAAGGAGACGCGCGCGAGTTCGCGCAGCGTCGCCGCCTCCAGCACCAGCAGCGCCACTGCGCGCGAGTCGTCTGCGCCGCGCACCAGCGCGCTTAGCAACACGCCGTCGTCTTCTGCCTACAGTATGACAATATGTATATTTTTTAAATGTTGAAGATTCGTTTCGTTCTTTGACTTAGGGCTGATTTTTCAATCGCCAGATAAACTTATTCGTTAGTTAAAATTATAACTATCCTTTTCTAAAGTCATCAGTCAAAACAGGGTAGAGCTAGCGTTTATCTGACAGATACTGTTAACTGGCAATTGAAAAATCAGTCCTTAGTTATTTGTTCGTGTTCTGCGAAATTGACTTCAGATTTTTTATTTCATGTCAAGTTTGATAAAAGCAGTATACTTGATTTGCCTGTAAATCAAATTCAGCAGGCTTTGTATGGGTACCTACGTAGCCTGCTAAGTTTGGTTTCTCTGCAGTAATATACTAATAAGTATTAACATATTAACTTACACCCCTCTGTTGGACACGTATTCATACGAGTATTTTTGTATTAAATAGTGATGTCTATTGAGGAATTTGTACGCGCATCATGTACAATATGTACATAGTAAGTATTGTAGATTAAAATGCGCTTGGAGCACTACTTCGAGTGTCGAATTATTAATTTATTCCTGACGATGGGTTTCTTCTAGTACTAATATGAGTTTAACCTTTTGGACGCCAACGACTGATATATTGGCCTTGCCAGGTTCAACGCCAAAGACCGATATATAAGTCATAGCCCACAGAGCAATATAAACCTACACTCATGTGCATAAAGTTCAAATTCAGTTTAACATTTTGCTGACGTGGCGTCTCAGTGACAGCTTTTGTATTTGACGTGGCTTCGAAAAGGTTAATAGCTGTCGATAACATCGACTCTGTTGTCCAGCAAACGGAGTGGAAAAAGACTGATCGTTATTTAATATGATGTTAGGAAATGGATTATTGAAACGGTATGTACACTATGTACATACATGCAGAATGAATAAATATTAACCTTAGCGCCAGGCCGAGGCACGAAGATGGGCTCGCTGGGATAACAATCCACGTCACACCACGTTTGAGTTTCACCGGTCTGCGTGTCCACTTTGATGATCTGTAACCAAGTATGTTTTAAGTTTCTTCAAACACTGGGGCGTCGCGTAGGCGTACAATGTGTACATACTTAAGTCAACTTATTCAATTCAATTCATTTATTTTTCTACCAACAGGGATCATTCACATTCACATTATTAAATTATATTCTAAATAGGTCCATGAAGCAAGTATAATGTGTGTTTAATTACCAGTCCCGGATTTTCTACATCAACGTCTGAACTAATGGCGTAGAAGAAACGATAAGGTTTACCTGAAAAATAAAATAAGTAGGTATGTAATTATCCAGTACTATCAATTCATATTCAAAGAAGAAAATCCTTCACGATAATTCAACTCTCAGTAATATTTACAACAAATAAAAATATTACGTACCTACCTAAGTTATAATAAAGCTGTATTATACACGAAATTAAATCGAACTCATAAAATAAAAAGCCACGCTCAGTGTAGGGTTCCGTTGCTTCCAAAAAAAATCTATGTTTTATTCTTGACAAAGTGGTGTCGGCGTGATTAATATGTTTATTTATTTATTTTATACTAACGGCCACTGAGCTATGCTGCGGTCAGACAGACAGACGGACATGGCGATTTAAGAGTTTCTAGTTTACTACGGAGCCCTAAAAAGTTATTCGTTTACACCTTCCGTCGCGTTCGTCATCACTTGCCGTCAAAATACTCAAAATGTCTCCAGAATAATCTGGTAGTCAAATTCAGCGTGATTCAGCCGTCCATTGAACCACTCAACGTATACCTACAGCGTTTCTTTACATAACGGAGGCTTACCATTGTGGAGGTCGTAGTGTATCCTGGGTGTCTCGCAGCCGAGGTCCGTCAGCAGCTTGGGCGCCACGCGGGTCAGCCGCGGCGCGTCCAGCGGTAGGTCCAGGCGCTTGGGCCGTCCTCGGAACCACTCCGCGTAATCCGCGTTGCTTTGCATTGACTGAAATTGCTTGTTTTAAGTACGACGCTTGTGCAACATAAAATTACAGTCTTTTTACTAAGTCGACCGGCGGTGCGGAAAACCGAGGGAGTTTCGATATCGGCATCTCGCTCCAACTTATGGACTCGCTCGCTGCCGGTTGGCTTAGACAAATAAGTCGTGGCCAGGCCTTAAGGGCCTATAGGCTAGCTGGCGCGGATGGCCCGTAAAGGACGCTCTCTAATAAGAAATTATACAGGGTGTTTGGGATAACGATGTAGGAATTTCTGGAGGTGGTAAAGGAGACTAATTGGAAGAGTTTGAACCCTATTTACCTTAGTCCTATTTACCTTAGTTTTCAAATAAAAAAAAATTGAACTCACACTTGCCTACTAACTACAAGAAACTTATTTTGTTTGGTGACGGCGTTCAACAATGGATCGACGATAACTTTGAAACTAATTGCTATTTTGTTGTACTTTTTTTTGTAATCAAAACCTAGAAAACCAAGCAATTTTTTACATGAATAGGAAGACTCATATCCCGACTACTTTTTTTTTCACAAGCCGATAAAGTTTAATTTACTGTTAGAAATCAGTAATGATAAACTAGAAAAATTATTTAAAAAAATGTTGTGTGTGGCAAGTGGGAGTACAATTTTTTTTTATTTATTACTCAACTAATGAGATACAGGATCTTCCTAGTTCGGGCGCGGCACAACTATAATTCCTATTATATAATAATGTTAGCACTTTGTCATACTAGCTATAAGGAAATTAATCAATTTTTTTTTTTTATTGTTATGTTAATTATAAAAAAAACAATGCTATTTATTGCATATTTTGTTTTAAATTTAACTTTTTAAGTAAATTTTTGGTATAAAACTAAACATTTTGAAAAACGTGATTTAAAAAAAAACTGTCACATATTGGACTAAGGTAAATAGGGTTCAAACTCTTCCAATTAGTCTCCTTTACCACCTCCAGAAATTCCTACATCGTTATCCCAATCACCCTATATTGTCAACGGGCCGGTTATACAATTTGATGGTACGGCCTGGTGCAGGCGCTTGCGAGGGATTTTAATACTGAGCGGGGTTCGCGAGCATGCACACGCAGCGGGCGTTCGCTTTAGCTAGCGTAAACCCTAACATGCAGCAGAACTTTCCAGAGATCGCGGTAAAAGTGGTACCTACATTTTATAAAGTAGTTAGGTACATATACAAGTAGATTTTACCATTCGAACGTTAAAACCATTCATGCTAGCTTTGTATTTGCATAAAAAATAAAAGGAACTTACTTCAATGGCTTGGATGTACATAGCATCTATCACCTTAGCGTCGTTATACGCACAAATATCTACTACCAGTCTTCCATCCTGCTCATATGAGTTGATGATATGGAGGTAAAACAACGTGTCGGTCCGAAATCGTGTTACCTCTTTTCCAGTTTTTCGACTTATTAGGACGATATGTGTCTGTAAAACAACACGAAAACTTAAAAATATCCCACAGTTGCTCAAAAATCTATAGGACTATAAAGAAGTAAAGTATCTTATGGGTTCTAGATTGCCTTGATGGACTGCTGACGTAATGTTCTACAATATCTTTTCAACCCTAATGATATGACTATATGCTATAAGAATACATTTAATACTCGTTTGCCCTGAAAACTAGCGTCGTACATCTGACACTGCACATGCAGAGTTGCATCCTTTTGGGTGTTTAAATCCGTACTGCTTCTACTATGTATTTATTGCTCTGTACTGTATAACACCAAATAAACATTCACCAAATAAAATTCTTATTTGTATAATACATTAATAACATACTTCAGTATTTCAGGCATCAAAAAAATAATGACAAAGGCGTCGAGAACGTTACATGCATACTCATATCAGATATAAGTATCTACAGCGTGTGTATTTGATAGGGGCGAATATTTTAGTGGCGATTACTATCGGACCTAGGGAACCTATTTACATAAATTTATTTTAGAAATTAAGGTTTTTTTTTTCATACAAAATAATTGAGCCCACAATGTATTGCATTCACTGGTAGCCACATTACTTAAAGTAGACATAAGTATCTAAACGTCATACGAGTCTCATGTCAGTTGGCCGGCATACAGTGCTGCTGGGTTGCACTTTAGAAAAATCATTACACCGGTCTAATCAACAACAAAATTTAACGAAATGGCTATCTTATACGACTCGTAGGATCAGATATTATAGCTGGATTAATTATTCGCCCGTATCAAATACCCACGCTGTATAGGCATTTTATAGGGTCGATTGCAAAAACTTGTACATACTTAAAGGCCTTTAATGAAAACAAAATTTAACGTCAAAATTATTGTGTTACGTAGTAATATTTTATGTAACAACTTTTGGGAGTGAAAAAGGGCAACAACAACAAATTCAAATTTTCTGTAAGCGATCCACAAAACGCAGTTACATTTATTTTATTTTTTACAGAATACACCGTACAGTTTGTATCACTAACTTTCGTAACACAATTGACGCGATAGTGATTTAATTTATTAAGGCCTTAACCATGTACGATTTTTTTGCAATAGTTACTGGCAAAAATCGACTTTCACCATCAGTGAATCTGTTGTTACCTCGTGGTGCGGGTACCACTGCAGACTGCGCGCCAGGGGCTTGTTGGAGAGCTGGTTCCGCACCACGCCCACCAGCGACACCGACAACGGCTGTTCTACTATCACGAAGTAGTTCTCCGTTATTCCTACAAAATAGGTTATCTTATTTTGGTGTAATAGAGATTTTATACAATATCGTTTTCTAGTCCTAACACTCGGAACAAGCCACTTTTGAAACAGTAGGTATTGTATTATAATTTATAAATATAGCTTTCTTTTCACTGTCCCCGTTTTTATGTTTATATTTTAAGGACTTCTTAAATTAAAAATAGATACTTAGTTAAATGGTAATTGTCAAAAATCATATCTAATAATAAATAATAATAATAAATATCTTGGGACATCATACACAAATCAACCTAGTCCCACGGTAAGCTCAATTAAGGCTTGTGATGTGGGTACCAAGCGACGATATATATAATAGATAGATACATATAGATACTTAAATACATAGACAGCCAAGACCAAGGAACAAATATTTGTGATAAATAAATACACAAATAATGCCCTCGCCGGGATTCGAACCCGGAACCTCCAGCTTCGTAGGCAGGGTCACTACCAACTAGGCTATGGAGGCTGACAATAGGCTATGGAGGATCTGTGGTTGAACTCATTATATTTTCATAGAAAATGTCTAGATACTATTTTCAGAGAATCGCCTGACACTACAAATTTGATTTGACAGATAATGTGAGAAATAACGTAATATCTACTAGGTAGTAGTACAAAAATTACCAAAAGTATGCATGTATGCCGGGTGTAAGGGCCACCTTGGTTTCATGTGACCTACGATGCGAGCCCGTTCAAACATGTCACCTGAAATGAAAAAAAAAACAAAGAATTATAATTTAGTGCGGTAATATTTCGGGACTTAACTTACACGTTCACACCGTTTTTTCTAACTTTGAGCATTTATTTAACGCAGCTGCCATAGATAGTATAAGCGTCACGTAAGCGACATTCTCGTGGAATGCCCCTATACTACTTAATCATGTATCTCGTATCATGTTAGTTAGACTAGGTAATGGACGAATACTGTTAACAATAGATAAATCATGAAGAAAACCAACCTTTTTCAGTAAATGGGAACTTGACCACGACGTGTTGTAAACGTCCCTTTATGAGTGACATACCCACGTTGTACACATCCCCTGGAATTATAACGAAGTATAAAGGTAGATACGAGCCCCGATGCAGTGGAGTTCGTCTAGTTCGAAACAATTTTTACAAATTTTTGAATATTTTAAAAATGATCACATTATGCTAATGATAAATTGTATGAACGTTAGTCATGGTTAATGTACTACATTTCAAGAGACACAACAATCTGAAGTACGCTTTTGTTGTTTAATAAATCGATTTTAACAAACCAGTGTCTAAATTATATTTTCGTTCACCACCGTAATTCCGCGCTTATAAGCTTGACGCAAAATTTGCAGTGCATCAGATATACCATGCCGTCTTTAATATTAATGGCGTTTTTTACATTCATTGATTATTTACAAAATTAAAAATTGTGGAAAAAAATTAAAAAATACCTCTCGTAAAATAGTTTTTTTTAAATTCTGATTTATTAAGTCCAAATATTTTATACGCAAAGAAACTACTTTAGTACTAGGTACTAT
This sequence comes from Thaumatotibia leucotreta, assembly GCA_025490895.1. NCBI lineage: Eukaryota > Metazoa > Arthropoda > Insecta > Lepidoptera > Tortricidae > Thaumatotibia > Thaumatotibia leucotreta. The sequence goes on from JALPQI010009141.1 coordinate 40,878, forward strand.
TGAATAGTGAAGGTTTTGTCTCTAAACCTTTTCCCCCGGATGAACGGGATAATCTCGAAAAACTGTCTAACTGGACGAGAACATATGCATCGGGGCTCGTAGTGTAAATGGAGTTTATAATACCTAGGATAGTAATAGTATTTATAAACTGTAGAGGAGTCGTGGAGCAGGAGTGGACAGGATGTTAGGTACGGTCACGCTGACTCACTTTCACTACGAAGATAACCGAGAAATCGTAAAAAAAATCTCGTAATTACCAGTTAATTGAGCCCTAGTCCAAGTTCATAGTTAAGTATCAATTAACTATAATTAGGAGTTTTTTTTTTCGTAATTTCGTATGACCGTCCCTAGTCCCCTGTTGACTCTTGCTACACGACATGAGATGGGCTTAAAGCAGAAGTGTTACTAACCGTTGGGCATGACATGTGGATGCGACGTATGGTTCACTAGAGCCAGGCTCTGTGTCAAGTTTCTCCGCTCGAGTGTATCCAGTGTCACTGGATCTACTCTGTAACCAAATTTTAATTACTGTAAGTACTGTAATGTCTTATCATTACCAGTTAGGTACTACCTAGTTTTTCATCTGACAACTAAATAAATAATATATAAGTAAATTCCATGCCAATAGCACTGAGCCGAACAGTCGTGAAATTTTTTGGGCAAGAATGCACATTTTACGTTTAAATTTTATTAATAGAGTTACATTTCTGTACTTATGTGGAAGTATGCCTACCTGTGGATGACTGGACCCTCTGTGAAGGCGTACATTTCGTCACCGAACGGGTACAGAGAAATCATGGCGTTGTCCGACATTGACTCTCCAGGATTAAAAAGCGCCGCAACTCTGAAATTAAAAAAAACATATATTATTTCATACAGAAAATATGAATTTTAGCGGTTATGTTTAAGTTACCAGTAACGAGTTTAGATTTAATTGTGAATTTCAATTCATGGATGAAATTATTCATAAACTGGGTACGCACTTTTCCAGCCAATTATAAATTTAAAACAATAAAAATGTACCTATAAGGTGCGTTGGGCTAAATAAAAAGAAAAGAAATATATAAATAAAACATTTGAGATCGTTGATCCATCCAGATGAGGCGTTTTTTTTTAAAGAGGTTATCAAAATGCTACCTTTTTCTTCTATTATCCGAAGGACGACTTTTTATCTTTCCCCATTCAGAAAAACACCGCTTAGTAGATTTCTTACAATTTCATTTATAATGTTAATATGACTTAGTTCCCTAATCGCTTAGGCTAATCGTTGACTGTACGATCGTGCTGGCTAGTCTGGTTGAGAAGGTTGTACCTGTCGAAGATGGTGTGGCAAGGGTCGGGCGCGGCGCTGGTCCCGAACTCGGTGACGACGATGCGCCGCGCCGCCTGGTTGCGCTTGTACGTGTTGGACTGCAGGAACCGACACTGGTACGTGGCGCTCCCGTCGTGGATCGCGAATCTGGATATATATACCTGTCGAAGATGGTGTGGCAAGGGTCGGGCGCGGCGCTGGTCCCGAACTCGGTGACGACGATGCGCCGCGCCGCCTGGTTGCGCTTGTACGTGTTGGACTGCAGGAACCGACACTGGTACGTGGCGCTCCCGTCGTGGATCGCGAATCTGGATATATATACCTGTCGAAGATGGTGTGGCAAGGGTCGGGCGCGGCGCTGGTCCCGAACTCGGTGACGACGATGCGCCGCGCCGCCTGGTTGCGCTTGTACGTGTTGGACTGCAGGAACCGACACTGGTACGTGGCGCTCCCGTCGTGGGTCGCGAGTCTGGATATATATATATACCTGTCGAAGATGGTGTGGCAAGGGTCGGGCGCGGCGCTGGTCCCGAACTCGGTGACGACGATGCGCCGCGCCGCCTGGTTGCGCTTGTACGTGTTGGACTGCAGGAACCGACACTGGTACGTGGCGCTCCCGTCGTGGATCGCGAATCTGGATATGTCACATTACTGATCGCACAACATTTCAATTACTTATAACGATTACTTTGTAACTAGCTATGCGCATTAAAACGTTTGTTAGGTTATGGGTTAAATCGGAAATAGTTATTTATTATACATGGGGGCAAATTGTTGTTAAACAGTCGTGCCAATATTGAGACCTGAGCTATCGAAAGGTTCCTAAAATGAGCCACGAGCGTAGCGAGAGTTGAACTAACTTTGCCGCCAAGTGTAATACAACTTTTTCCCCCTCACTCTCGCGAGGAAATATTGTTACAAATCTCATCTAACTTAAAAAAAAAAAAAACATTTAAAACTTAATGTCGAAACGTATCGTAGTATGGTACTATGGTACAGGTACGTATGGTATTTAAATATAGCCAATGGCTTACAAAATTACCAATGAGAATTGACCAATTTAACATGTGAGCTCCGATTGCGCATGTTTACTATGGTCATACAAATCCAAGTGGAATAAGTGAGATGTATAAGTATACTAGGCAGTAGTGGGCCATAGGAATCGTAGAGTGTAGAGTTACTCTTACTTAAATATAAGCCAATGGCTTACAAAGTCACCAATGAGCATTGACCAATTTAACATATGAGCTCCGATTGCGCATGTTTACTATGGTCATACAGATCCACTTATACTAGGCACTGCCATAGGAATTAGAGATTCCTTTGCCTCACAAGATGCGTTTTTACCCGCTCGTATTAAAAGATAAAAGAGCGCTTTACGAGCTAGTGAGGGGAAAAGTATTTTGGACAATAATTACTCTTCAAGTCAAAGCAACTGTTTATACTATTAAGTAGTTGACGCACTAATTACACGCTTTTTAACTTACTTGTAAGCTCATAAGAGCTTAAATTTATTATGGCACCAAACTAGCAAGTCGCTTTGCAGCCTACTACAGTTTGTGCACGATTCCTTTACCGATCGATGAGTTTTACCTGTGCAGTAAAGCAGAGCTGTCAAACAGGTGATCGAACCGCTCGGAGCCGACCTGGAGCGAGCCGGGCCCGTTCCGCAGAAGACTGCCGCGTACCCAAGATGGGATTTCACCTGGAAAGATATACAATTGTGGTTTTTTTATTCTAATCGATTATTTTTTGAAAGTAGCAACGTCTTTCTAGTACACGTTGTAAGCAATAAGATGAAATAATTCGTGATTTTATCGACACAAAAACTTATTGAACCAAAGTTACATAGGTACTAATGGTTTTCAAATAGTTGGGAAAGGTAGTAACACTCAGTACAGCAGTGATTAGGAAAATGGGTTTATGTGACGTCCCATTAAATTAGGGTCTAACAAAATTAGTGTTGATACGTTTCATTTAATTCAAGGATGAAATAACAATCTTACGGAGGTTTAATTTATGTACCTATCAGAGGTCACGTATACATTTTTTTAACAGTGTCGTGAAAATATTAAAATTCTTTAAAATAGTTGTATTAAAAAAATATTGAAAAATTTAAAATAATTAGGTAGGTACCTGTAATTTGCCCTTCTAATGGTTCAGTGACCTCTTCCTCGCAGGATCGGAGCCACACAGTGGGGTCGCAGTTAGGGTACAGTTTCTCTTTACTGGCAGCCATCTCTGCACTGTTTCTATGCTGATTAAAAATATTTGCATTGTAATAAATTAGTTCATAATTAACCAAGATGTTTAGTTGCATTGCCACATTAGTGAATTGTATCATCATCGATAACTATATAATTAAGCACTGAGTAGTCTAATATCAGGTATCTATTGCAATTAAAGATAATACAATTAATTAAATTTACAGGTTCTACGGCTGGCGCCAACTATGGACACAATTAACAAAAGAGCGTATCTTCCCAGTACTTGAACTGGCTCCATTACAGTTTCAACTCAAATGCTTTCTTGGCTTGTGCTCTTGTATTGCAAGGCAAGTAATAAGGTACATTACTTGATTTTTTTTAATTTTATTGTAATTTACGTAACCTACATTAAATATTGGCCTTATTTAACTACCTATACACATTATCCTTTTTCTAATGTTGTGACGACATCTTGGATTCACGTTGCCATGTGTACATAACATACCCTATATAAGGTAAACGAGTGATTAGCAAATTCGGTCCTAGGCCAAGTTTCGAATGTAATTGCCTGAACACATGATCAGCTATTATCCGTTCAAGACTCATTATCCTCTTAGGCATTGAGACTAATGACGCAATGACGCATGATCCTACGTAAAATACGTAAGCCGTTACTACCCGCAGCAACAGCTACCTACTTAAGTCAAGATTAAATACATGGGTTTGACCACTGCAGTGCCGAGTGACTGATCCATCACATCACAAGCCATTTGGATACGATTTAGAGTAATTAAAATCATTAGTAGACAAGCAAACTTTTGACAGCGGTGGCATTCCAGAGCAGGGGTTAAGCAGGAGCGTTGAAAATTTCCGGATTAAATCCCGTTTCTTTCCAAACAGCTCGCTCCGAATTTTTTCGAAAAAAATAATGAAATTTTCCACTTTAATTTTCAACTTTAAACCAAGGAAAATTAGGTCTAATTTTCACTTTTACCAGGAGAACGCGATGTCACCGAGGAAAAATCAATTGAAACAATGGCAAGGAGTGAGTGACAGTGACATTGATTGTTTCAGTAATAAAATATTTTGAAATAAAAATAAAACCGCCTTCAAAAATTGGCCCGAACTAAAAAGTAAAAAATAATTTTAGTTCCTACTTCTTAGGATTTCTTTTACCCTATTCATTGAAATAAAATATTATGGCTAGGTATGCTACAGATTTCTTAGAAGTCGGTGCCAAGCCAGATACGTTCAGAGGTATATATTAGATAGAGCTTTGTAACTTACTGTCCTTACTCCGATTATACTTTTATCAACAGAATGATCTGCCTCAGTAATTTTAATGAAAGCATAATCGGAGTGACAGTAAGTTACAAAGCTCTTTCAAATACTTATACTCGCGAAGTGAACATATTTGGCTTGGCATCGACTTCTAAGAAATCTGTAGCATACCTAGCCATAATATTTTATTTCAATGAATAGGGTAAAAGGTTTAGAGGTTTGGGTAGGAAATCCTAAGAAGTAGGAACTAAAATTATTTTTTACTTTTTAGGCCAATTTTAGAAGGCGGTTTTATTTTTATTTTAAAATATTTTATTTTTTGCTTTTTAGTAGTGTAATTAATATGAAATCGTTATTTAGTATGCTCTAAATACTTATAATTAGAATGTACTGCAATGTAGTAGGCCAGAAAACCTGAATTGGCTAACTTATATGAATACAACAAACATTCTGTGCGATATTCAAAGAATTATCCCATTATCAAGGAGATATACATTGTATCATCAGCAGGTATGAATAATTTCAAAGATTATAGGTAACAGCCTTTAGCATGCCTATATTATTTAAAGAATCACTAACCGCTAACCAACATGTCATAACTATTAAGCAAACCCTTGAATAGATCTCGAAAATGTATGACAGTTGTTATATTCAAAGAATTATTCTCCAACTCCTAATCGTTAAGGAGCTATACCTTTCATCATCAGCTCACCAACACGAGACTATGACCACCTAAAGGCAAAGACTCAAATAGCTTCCAAAATGCACAAAATATGTTATATTTAAAAAATTACCCCCCAACTCCTAATTGCCAAGGAGTTGTACCTTCCATCATCAGATCACCAACTTAAGACGTTTATGACTGGACGCAAATACTTGACTAATCTTCGAAAATAAATTAAAAATGTCATGTGTGCCTACAACATTTGAAGAGTTCCCTCGATTTCTCCAGGATCCCATCATCAGATCGGGATTCGGTGACAATGGGACCAACTAGAAGGTATACCCTTTCATACAAAAAAAGAATCTTCCAAATCGGTCCACGCGTCTTCGATTAATCGGGGAACATACATAAAAAAAAAAGATTTCGACGAATTTTAAACCTCCTCCTTTTTGAAGTCGGTTAAAAACCCGAAAAAAACGAAAAATAACGAAATTTTCATACATTCCCAAAAAAAATTAATTTGATTTTTTCCGACATTTTCAACGCTAACTGCAGGATGCCATAATCCATGGAATTCTTTTAACGTTTTATTAGACACCAAATTCATAATAATAAGGTAATAATCGGAGACTTTATACTCGAAGTTGTAGACGAATATACCTATACAGTGTGTGGTCTTTAACACGGGAGAAAAATGAAATGAGTGACTCCTTAGACTATCAGCAATAATCCTGTAAAGGTCCCGGTGTTTCAAAGTGGTTAAGTTCGGAGATATTGTCATTCAAAGCTATGGACCTTTAGTACTGGATCTTGGCATCACGATGTCGTAGCTTGTCAGTCGCAAGACATCTTGATACCTAGTATACCAGGTAGGAAGTCATAACAATAATTTTGTTTGCATTTTTACACTAATTTGATACGGTTTTAAAAAAAAAAATTTTTACATTTTTCAATGATTAAAAATGATAAGTTTTTGATAACTTTTAATTCAAGTAAATGAACCCATAATAATGAAAAATACATGAACAAAAAATTACAAAAAAAAAAAAATTTTTTTTTTTATTACAATATGTGGAAATGATTGTTGATCAGCTTATTAATGCACCGTTTAAATTTTCACCCCGGTTGTAGGCCACACACTGTATACCTAGGACAAACTATCTAGTTAGGTAGGTCCAACTTCGAGAAAGTGGTCAATCGTCGAATCCGACTCGGTTGGGCGGCGTTCGGGAAGCTACGACACATATATTATTTTCGTCCAATATTCCGCAGTGTTTGAAGACGAAAGTCTTTGATCAGTGTGTGTTGCCAGTGATGACATACGGTACTGAAACGTGGCCGCTTACAATGGGCCTCATAAGAAGGCTCAAAGTCACCCAAAGGGCAATGGAGAGGGCTATGCTAGGAGTCTCTCTGCGTGATCGGATTAAAAATGAGACCATCCGCAGCAGAACCAAAGTAACCGAAATAGCTCTCCGAATCGCTAAACTGAAGTGGCAGTGGGCGGGGCTCATTGCGCGTAGAACCGATGGCCGTTGGGGCGGGAAGGTTCTTGAGTGGCAGCCACGTACCGGAAGGCGTAGTGTGGGTAGGCCCCCCACAAGGTGGACTGATGACCTGGTGAAGCTCGCAGGAGTCCGCTGGATGCGGGTGGCGCAGGACCGGTCATTGTGGCAATCTTTGTTCAGCAGTGGACGTCTTTCGGCTGATATGATGATGATGATGATAAAAATATACCTTCCTATATATACATATTTGAATACAGCAACCAATGAACCAACCAACCGTTCTTGACAATGTGCGTTTGGGAAAGTGATCAGGGAAGAAAATGACAAGTTATAAAAGAGACAAGATATAAAAGTGTTAAGTTTAGGAAAGTGTCGCAGGCGTCCTAAGAGTCTATAATTATATCATAAAAAAGAAATATAATACGGGAAACAATATTTCACTAAATAGTGCCAGATATTGCGCACAGGTGCAACTCTAGCTACCTCAGCCATGAACTCAATGAGCTCCCTGCAAACATGGAGAACTCAGAGAGTGATTGAGAAGACTAGTGCGTGCACCAAATGTATTTTGGTTGGTGGTATAGCTGTCGAAACAGTTATGCTCACGCCAACAGCTCATAATAGGATTGATAAGCATACAAGTATTTCCAGTATTTCCTAAAGAAATGCTATATTTTATTGAGTTATCAAAAATTTTCCATTATTCGCCTGCCAATTATAACTGTAGTCATTAAAGATGTAATAAATATAATAGTTATTTGTTCAACTAGAGAGCAAAGTATATTTTTGTTTCGAGTGTTGATGTTGAAGATTCGATGCGAAAGATTCTACAATTAGAATCTTGAGTGCAGTGAGGGACTTAAATAAACGAGAGACAAATATTTTTGCTCAACTTTTCGCCGCAGCGACGCCAACATAAAACACCAACACTCACTCTTGAGGAGTTAAAACATCGGCTTCGTTACTTGATTCGCGTTGAGTTTTTAGTTTAAGTTATGTTTTATCTATAAGAAAACGTACTTATCACGACAAACATTTTAAAAGTTCAATCACGCTAACTTTTTCAAAAATATAAAGTGCGTTCTGAGACTATTTGTTTAAAATATTCGTTGTACAAAAAAAAAACAAAAAATTATAATAATAAAATTCGCGACAAATATTCCTTTGTGGATTGTATTTTAAGAATAATGAAATACTCATATGATTAAATAGTAGATTATATACCAAGGGGATAAAGCACTATTTTATGTCACGGCCGCGACATTGAATCCTGGCCGTAACGAAGGACTCCCAGTTTTACTCCCGAGCCCAGTGAGGGAGATGTAGATTTAATTCGGAATTAAGATTGAGTCCTGAGTGCAGTGAGGGATTCAAGTGCCCAAGACAAAAACAGTTTTATTCCCGAGGTCTACTTATTCTACTTTTCTCACCATATGCGAAACAATAAAAAACCGGCTTAGTAATACTTCATCATCATCATCATAAATATCAGCCGAAAGACGTCAACTGATGACTTGGTGAAGGTCCCAGGGCTCCGCTGGATGCGGGTGGCGCAGGACCGATCATTGTGGCAATCTTTAGGGGAGGCCTACGTTCAGCAGTAAGTAATACCTATTACTTAGTAGATAATATTTATTGCAGCAAATTAATAGTGTTGCAATCAAATAACTTAAATGTTAAAGCTATAAAATGGGTGCCGCAACTTGCCGCAACTTGTTTCTGCTGGCATAGCCTACTTGATTTAACAAATGAACATCGTGCAAATCTTGTGGGCTGCTGTGCCCGCGGCTTCGGTTTTTGAAAATCGAGTGCTCGGCTCGGCGCGCGCCGCCAAGCTGCGAGCGAGAGCCGTGCACGGTCAAGTCGATTTTCGGGCGGTGCTTACACAATTTGCTTAACGAAATTAGGCTTTATCGTCATAGCAATAAAGTGTAATTACATTATCGCCCGGCGGGTAATAATGAAATTTTATACAACATTATAACCCGGTTTTCGACTAGGGATATAATGTCTTGCTTTTCGTGAGGTTTATGTGACATATAATCCGGCTTTCACGAGCATTAGGTGTGAAAATATTACTAGATTTTCATCACACTTGCTGTCTATCCGCGTCATTGCTTGCATGCATAGCGGGAGTAATAGAAAAGGGAAATTCCCGAGAGAGTAACAGAAATGTCAGTATGTAATTTAATAATATTTTGTCTTAAAACTAATTTTTTTGTCGGCATGTGTGATGAAAAACATTGTGTGCATCACACGGTCAGTAAGCGGAATACTAACTCGAGTCATTAAAAGCCCTCCGCCTACGGCGTCGGGCTTCTAACATTCTCGTTAGTAATTCTGTACTTACCTCCCTTCATGCACAATGTACTATTATTATAGGTTTAATATTAAGTATACAAGTTTAACACGAGTTCCAATTTTATTTTGTATCCGAACCAGTTTTTCATTCCCGCTTTTTGGGGGCCTACTAGGCAGTACAGCTTAGTGCTTTCGCCTGTCCACAATCACAAGGACTAAAATGAAATAAAAAATTGGGGGCCTACTACGAAGGTTTCTAAAGGTGCATGCAAACCAAAAGAGCATTCGCTGTTCTATCCCCCGCTCTACGAAATCAACGAATCACGTTTCGTGTAACGATCGAATTTCGTAGAGTAGGGGGATAGAACAGCAAATTCTCTTTTGGTCTGCATGCACCGTAAGTCGAATGACGAATCGATATATTTTATATTTATCTCTTTTTTCGGTGAAGGAATGAAAGTGACGGATGTAATAAAGTTTAAATGTTCACAGTTTGTATTACAGCAGGCAGTATGAAAAGAAGACCTGCGATTAAGCAACGATATGGAAAATTAAAAAGTTAGTTTTTCTCACTCTCGCAGATAAATTGCATTTTGCTCACTAGTTTCAAGCAGCAAAACCGCCATGTTCGAACCGCTGAGGTGAAAATATCGGGAATATTTTTTATGTGTAGCACATTTAAACCCACAAACAACACTATACTTTTCTATAAATGTTTAAATTCCTTGTCAACCAAAATATTCAGATTCCTTGATACTTCTTCGCAAAAAATATTATTTTTGTATGGTGTCGGTCACCTAAACCTCGGCCAACCTTCCATACAAAATAACTTTTTTTCTACTTTTACCTATAACACAATTTTACATGTCCTTAGATTTTAACTAAAATTTATTTAATACTGAATTGAAGACGTCACAGTCTGTAAGTATCTACTATTTAATTGGCTAAATAATAATGAATAACCCTTTTACAGTCTTAATAAAACTAAAGTTAATGTACTTTCAATTACTTAAATACTTTCATAAGTAATGACATATTCTGACGAAGCAATTCCATGTAATGAAAAACTTACCTTTCTTTAAATCAATAGCACAAATCTCACAGACGGTTTCCGTCTTAGTCACTTGCAAGGATCGTGTGGGATTAATAGGTACCGCAACTATATATTCAAGTGAACAGGAGTCGTTACAGAGCGGTGTACGATCAACATATGACTGAGAGAGGCTTGTGGCTCGAGACCGCTGAAATCTGGGGGGTGAGGATCTGCCCCCCTTTGACCTTCACCGCGCTTCACCCGTCGCGCGTCGTCTGTACGAAGGGGCACAAAGACATAAATACTTATGAAAAAAAAAATGTTTACATTTTTAGAAAATCTGTATGGTCATAATACTTATAGGTATGTACCTAAGTATTCCAACTGTTGGTTGGTTGTTGGTTGGTAATATTAACACTATGTATTACACTCTCGGTCAAAGAATAGGGGGTCGGGTATAATTTTTTATAGAAAATACTGTAAACACGCTGATTTCAAATACATTTTTTTTTTACTAGATAAGTGGAATCCGATTGTATTGGAATTTTCCTGCTGATTTTACTATCGCATTAAAAAAATATCTAATTTTATCGTCAGATTACTCCGTGAATATTAAAACAGCAAGCTATGATTAAAAAGTCTTTTTTTCCATACATTTACAGAAATTTTATTCAAGAAAACTACATTATTTATAATCGGATTTTACAATAGTACATTTCGTTACTAGTGCGAAAAAATTTTACTGACGAGGGTGAAAGATGGAACCCGAGTGAAACGAGGGCGACAATCACCCGAGTGAAAAAGAAGTTTTCACACGTGTACCGAACAATTTTTTTCATAAAAAGTGCATCAAAAAGAGAAATTACCGCGCGCGAAGCGTGCGCAAAGTACGTTTTTGCGCACTAGTTAGGAAAAATCCTTTTCCTAACTAGTGCGGACTTTGCGACGCTTCGCTCCAACTTTCACCCTCGCTGAAAAAAAGTTTTCCCGTACTAGTCAGGAAATGTACTATTACCTATCCGTAAATATTTTATACTGTCTTTGAAATCAGCTCGTTTGCAGTATTTTCTATGATAAATTACACCTGACCCGTATTCATTAACCGCGAGTGTAGTTATTGAGGAAACCTAACTAGGCGAAAACTAACAGTATTTTAAAAATGGAATGTAATACATTATGTACACTTAGGTAATAAATAATGTAATAGATACATTATGTATACCTACTTAAGTTAAGGCACCTATCAGTAAAATCCTATTCTATGATATTCAGTTCGAAAAGGTTCCTATTTATGCTTTTATTTCAATTGTTTTTTTTTTTTTGTAAATAACTCTTACTCGAGGTAAGTAGGCAATAGGCATAAGCATTTATGCTTGTGCCTGCAATTTACGTGATAGAATAGTTGATCCCACATTATGTCCACTAAGAAACTACCTGTTTCCATTTATACCGGAGAAAACTGTGCTTGATTTTTTTTGACAAACTCCTATAGCATAACAAAAAAAGGTTGCTATTATGGAGACCATGGTTTAGACGTTTTGGATCGAAAGAGCTCGTGATTTTGAGTGTAAAATAATACAAAAAATATAAAAATCTTCACATTACAAAACGGACAATTTTTTATCGTCATAGCATTA
>JALPQI010009142.1:0-31517 GCA_025490895.1 Thaumatotibia leucotreta
CAATCAGAGACATATCAGCAATGAACGGATCGCATAAGAAATTAATCAAACTTACAGGCAAAGTCTCTTCAAACAAGCTAACGATGTTATCATCGTGTATCGAGAGCATGTAAATCCTTTCCAGGGCAAGCAACTCTAAACATCAAAGTTTCCGTCCCTCTAAAAAAACCCTCGCCCTCATGTATGGTAGTTATTTGTTTCAGCGGCGGCTGTGTGTAAAATAATATTCTGGCATAGGCTTGTTCGCGTGAAGACGAGAGCGTAATCACGGAGGAAGAAGTGAGGACTTTACCTTTATATGTACAGATTACAGTTGTCATTCCAACGGAATATTCATTATTAGTTGAAACAATTCTGCTGTTACGAACTGTTGTAAGCTGCTTGCCCTGGAAAACGATTTCCGTGCTCAGTATCGTGCTTTATATTGTTAGCTTGTGTGAACAAACTTTGCCTGTAGGTAAGTTTGATTATTTTTTTATGCGATCCGTTCATTGCTGAAATATCTGGGATTGCTTCTAATCGCATACTTCGTTTGCTACGATGGGCAGGACGAGTCGCGCTCACGGCCAGAGTTCACAACAAGCATGTAAAGAGGAGTTTCAAGGTTGTAAAAATAAGCTAAGATGGTAAGGTCACGTCCTTCGCCGACCGGACAGTCATGTCGTGATAAACTATCTGTCCATGGCTACTGGAAAGAGGAAGGCCGTCCACCACTTGGATGACGAATGTCCAGAGATACTACAAATTATATAACAATTAATTATAGCCAGGCGGAATTATTTCATATGAATACCTATAAAGCTATCGAAAGCATCTCACCTTAATTTATGATCTCACCAACTAAAGATGCACTGAAACTGAATCAACATCTGAAGCGGACCATTCTACAAACAAACGAAGATATGGACGAAGTGCCTTGCCTTATCCACAAGAAAATTGATCCCTGCTATTGGAGCTGGAAAAAAGAAGAGAAAGTATTTGTCTATATTCCAGTTCCATTGTGGAAAACGATTCCTGATGCAAGTGCTAGTTGCAAAGAACTTGTGCCTTGTCCAGGTCCACGTTGGCGTATGCGTAAAAAACGTTTTAAATTACACTCTTCTTTGTGTATGTGAAGGAACTTGCTCCAGAATTTACTGTTCAGAATAAAACCTTGAAATATATTATACATAATATTCTTTTATTGATAGTTAGAAGTTATTATTATTCATTTGATACCTTTTTTCTACCTAACTTTTTTTTAATTTGTTTTTTTTTTCTTAAATTATGTATTTTATTTTAATAACAACAGTATTTTTAAAACAGCTAATATTTGTATAATTAATTGGTTTTTAGTTCATATCTTATCAGTATAGATCATTTGCATAGTTTGGGTGCAATTTACATTTTCGAACTGGCGGGCGGGCGGTTGGCGGGTGTATGGCGTTTGCCGCGGAATATAGAAAATGACATAACTTTGTTTATTTTCAACCGATTTCGATGATTTAAACTGTATATTTTAGGATAATAGTTTGGCTACATTTATGTAGTACAATATTTTTTTATAATACCGCTTGTTTCCTGATGAAATGTACATTGTACGAAAAGAGTAAAAAAAAAATTTTATTCTTTCAACGATATTTTTTTTTATTTCTAGCTGTACGCTATAATATGAAACGACAAAGCTAGAGCATATTTAATGACCTTTCGATTGATACTACACACAATGGTATACGTTGGGTGGTTGAGGAACAAATAAGCGCTTTTTGAAATTAGGCACTAGGCATTTTGATGACGTCATTACTGGTGACCTTGACCTTTGAGAGAGTGTCTCCCGGCAGTTTTGGATACAGAATGACATATTTAACAATATACTAAAATTTGGTGCTGGTATCCGAATGTGAACTTTTTTTCCGTAATATAATGGACTAACTATCGATTGTACCTGCATCTCTCGCAAATTCAGCAGATTCAGCACATCTCCGCATCAGCATTAGCAGACTCGTTGGCCCCATTGCCCCCTAGGCACCCGTTGGCCCCTCATTACTGCTAACTGGGACCCTCGATCCCACTATCGTGATAACGGGGCCTATTTAACTTCGCCGCGTCTTAGTTTACCCTTGTAATTATGGTATTAAATTAGTTTGGTAATAAGAAAAATGGCAGAGGAATTTTATTCAAAATATTAGCAAGTTTTCAATTGTTTCCATTTTTGAAGTATGCTTTATATGCCTACCTATATAATAAAAAGGAAAAAAACATTTTCATACATTGTATGGGCGGATTTTTATTTTGTAGTCGTATTTTAAAATTTTCCAAATTTGGACTTTTTACATTTTTTTCTACTCAGAATAACAAGCTCTTTCGATCCTGATAGAAATAAAACAGGGTCCCAAAAAAAATCCATTGGGTTACTATTTTTCATACACTATCTTCGAGCGCAACTCAGTGGAAAACAAAAAAAATGTATGGAATTTACGGGACACTTTTCTGCTCGTGAGCATCGAAAGAGCTCGCGATTCTGAGTAGAAAAAATATGAAAATATCCAAATTTGGAAAATTTGAAAAATCTACAACAAAATAAAAAGCCGCCCGTATAGGAAAATCGCCACTGTAACTACAAGAGTTACAGAAATGTATTTTCAAATTATTTTGAGGCAAAAGAAGCCGATTTAGGGGGTATGCGTTATTAATTTCTAAAAATCCTAAAAGATATACCATTTTGCTTGTGAAGTTTGATGATGGTAGGACCTCGTGCAGGGTCCGCCCGGATAGCTACCACCGTCTTACCCGTTAACCTGTCGCTAAATAGCAGTGTTTGCACTGCTGTGTTTGGGGGTAAGATAGCCGGTGTAATTACTGGCATAGATAGAGGCAATCCATCTAAGTCCTCAGGGTAGGCGCATAGGCGATTTTCTGATCGCTTTGCCCATAGTTCCTGCATTCTATCAGGTGGGCTGAGAGCTCAGTTTTCTACCTTCGTCACATAAAAAAAACCCTTACTAAAATGGAAAATCATCATCATCATTATCATATCAGCCGAAAGACGTCCACTGCTGAACATAGGCCTCCCCAAAGATTGCCACAATGACCGGTCCTGCGCCACCCGCATCCAGCGGACTCCTGCGACCTTCACCAGGTCATCAGTCCACCTTGTGAGGAACACACCCACGCTTCGCCTTCCGGTGCGTGGCCGCCACTCAAGAACCTTCCCGCCCCAACGGCCATCGGTTCTACGCGCAATGTGCCCCGCCCACTGCCACTTCAGTTCACTTCAGTTTTCAAAATGGAAAATACTACAAGAAAATAATGTACATCGGTTACATTTACGGCAGTTTATGTTGGCTCCGGGAGGCGATTATAATCACGCGTTCGCTAGCTACTGTAGATAATTGCAGATCGCCTTTTGCGAATTCCGATCGCCAGCGTGACTCTGGCTATTTCCTAACTAGGAACCTATAGATACCTATCTACCTACGTACCTACTTAGTCTACTAGTATAGCCATGAAAGTTAAAAATGAAGGGAAACCCTCACGTAACTGGGTCATTTGCAGAAAAAGTGTTCCTTTTAATTTTTTTTTGCGATCATGGACTGTAATCATTTTACTCACATCATACATCACTATACATCATTTTACTCGGCATCGTGCGTACATTTCAGTTATGAAACAAAAAAAATGTCCCTAATGTCACGAAAATAAGTATGTAAATTGAGATTACTCAGTTTAGTTACTCCCATACTAAATGTATGAATCTAAATGTAACGAAACTGATAAAAAAATCTCAAATTTGTTACAGAATTTTTCATACCTTTAGTATGGGAGTAACTAAACTGAGAAATCTCAATTAACCTACTTATTTTCGTGACATTAAAGGATTTGCAAATATTCGCGAAAGTTTCAGCTATTCGAACCGATTAACGCCCACTACAAAAAATATATTGATACCGTGAAAAGAATAAAAGTAATAAATAGATAAGAAATAAATATTTATCGGAGACATGCTTACATTGGCGCAGAACAGTACTGTGGGGTCGAATCCCACTTCTGATGTTTGAAGACTCGACGTGTCGTACACTTCAGCGTTAAGGGAAGCATGTCTCCGACATATTAATTTTTTATGCAAATATTCGGTTCTAAAGAAATCGTAATTACTAACATGTTGTACGCGTATTTTCATATTTCATTGCCACATATTTTTAGGCTGGCAATAGAAAGTCCTTGAACAGAAAAGTGTCACTTTGTTCCCTGGCAGGGAAGAAAAGGCCCGTATTCGAATAGGTGGCATGAAAACGTAATACATTACATCAGAGGCTGGGAAAATGAGGATTTCCGGCCAAGTTGGTATATACCGGATAGGTAACCAGGCCGGGAATCCGTTATCACGGCGAGGCATGTATAGTGCTTTTCTCAAACATACAAAGAAATACAAAAAAAATTACAATGTTGTCGAAATTTTAAAAAAGTTACTTTGCCATTTCCATCCCAGTGAGTTACTCCGCCCTAAAAGCAATACTTACGAGTCTATTTTAAGGAACGTAAAGACAATATTTCATTGCATGTTTGCGAAAACCATTTTACATTACTAGGGACCACTGTTAACTGGTTTGTAGCTACAGCTGTGTGCGCACGCGCAAATGTGCGTAAGGAGAAAGCGGTTCCGAGTTTTGCATTCGCGGTTATAGATGAATTATCGAGAGCTTGCCATTGAAAGAAAGTAAGAAGAAACAAAGTACATTAGGATTCAAGTGCGAGAAAAATGAAGTTCGAAACGAGTGGAGATAAATTGGGAGTGTTAAATCGACACGAGTTACGAATTTCCTTTTCGTACGTGTATCGTACGAGGTTTTTAGTACATATGGCCCTCCGAAGATTTCGATGTGAAGTAAAATGAACCACTTCTCGCACTAGCCCGTAAAAAAAGCGCCATCTGTACTGAAATAGTACATTTCGATGCAAGTACAAAAAATTTTTTTTTTCGACAAAGGGTCAAAGTTGGAGTTCGAGTGAAACGAGGCCGACAATCACCCGAGTTAAAAAGAAGTTTGTACACGTGTATCGAACGACTTTTTTCATAACAAGTGCCTTAAAAAGAGAAATTAAAGCACGCGAAGCGTGCGCAAAGTTTACTTTTCCGCACTAGTAAGGCAACATATTTTTTAGTACAGATGGTGTACTTTTTAGGCTCTAGTGCGAGAAATGGGTCATTTTACGTCAAGTCCAAAACTTGCATTAAAAAATGTCGTACGAGACACGTGCAAAAACTAAATTCGTAACTCGTGTCGATTTAAAACATATCGGTCGTGTTTTAAAACGTCGCCACTCGTTTCGAATTTCATGTTTTTCGCACTTGTGTCGTAATGTACTATTTTAGTACGGATGGTGCGTTTTTTACGCGCTAGTGCGAGAAGTGGCTCATTTTACGTAACATTAATCGGTATTCGAACCTGTGACCTCCAGTTTCGCAGGCTACCTGAGTTACAAAGGCCGTTGTATTATTTAGCCAGTATTATCAAAATGAACAAAGGCTAGTACCCAAACCCACTCGGCCATATCATCCCTTCGAGTCGACTTCACAAAGACCGCCATTTTGGATGATAACCCAAACTAAACTAATAAGGAGTATCGGGGAAGTTCGGCGATTACGGTACTGAGGGTAAAATGGGCTTTGGGGCAAGTTTGAGCAAGCTCAATTTGATAATTCATTGTTATTATGTAATATTAGTACCCACAAAACAACCCTAAATTGAGCTTACCAATGTAAACAAATATGGTTGACTTTCCATAGCATTTGACATCTTCGA
Organism: Thaumatotibia leucotreta; assembly: GCA_025490895.1. Taxonomy (NCBI): domain Eukaryota; kingdom Metazoa; phylum Arthropoda; class Insecta; order Lepidoptera; family Tortricidae; genus Thaumatotibia; species Thaumatotibia leucotreta. The sequence continues at coordinate 5,784 of JALPQI010009142.1, forward strand.
CAAACATCTTAAAACACGTTCGCAGATATATTTTAAGGTTAATACTATTAAATATGAATAATTTTAACTAAAAATGTATCCCACAATGTCGCAACAGATGTGCTTACCATAGATAAAATCAACTGTGAAAGACTCTGGTTGTCACGGGATTCGAACCCGCTTCCTCTGGATTGCCGGTCCAACGTGCTTCCAATTACACCAGACGACCTTCCGTGAATCACAGCGAATTTATACAACGGTATTGTGAAACTAATCACTAGCGACATCTGTACTTAATGTTTCGAAGGTACTACAACCTTAAGCCACTCAAAGACGTGTGTCTACCACAATCGTCCGCAAACTCCGTAAAAATGTATGTGTGAACACATGATTTAAAATTTTAAGTTCGTAATAAAACCAAGATTGAAAGTGCGTGATTATGGTATAATGCAACTTTTTAGTATTTTATTATAATTGTTTATTATAATTGTGTATTTTTTTAAATAAAAAATGATTTAGATTAAAAAAAAAAAAAAAAAACTTTTTAGGTTTGTTTACATTTTTTAGATCCTACTGACGATTGGTATAGGTAAGATTTGTGTCCCATGAATAAAAAAAAATAAAAAAAATTAATCGTTCTGGTAATGTAAGCGTTAACGATTAAATTAAATAGAATGGGTGACACTGCAGGCGTAGGTCTCCAAAATATTTAGTTATGATATCCCATTACATATCATATCGAATCTTCGAACCAGCGACATGACATTGAGGCCCCAATTTGACGTACGTGTGATGTGTGAAAATTGTGAAAGTTTTAAATAAGTAGCTATACAGGGTGGAAAGGGACGACGTTCCTTCCCGCTACCCGCGATATTTAGAATTGTTTCCAAAATAAAATTTAAAGAAAATATGGTTCTGCCTTTAACATATTCATATATAGGTACTTTATTTACTCACAAATGTTTGAGACCCTTAAACTAAAAGGCACGACCAAGATAAACGGGTAATTTTGTTTAATAAAAATACATCACACATTGTGATGTATTCATTTCACGTCCAGCAGTAGACTATCATAGGCTGATGACACATGATGATGATTATGTAGGCCTCTCCTATTAACTATGCGTATAGACGCATTAAGAGGTAAATGCCCATAATCGCTACGCTGGGCAAGCGGATTGGCGATCGCAGTAGTAATGATGACGTAAAAAAAAGAATACGTAAGGATTTCATTTTGTTAAGGTAAATTTAAATGCAGGGTGATTTCTTATTCACATCTCCGCCTACTATTATCCCAGGGTTTGTAAGGAATATCAGATTTATTTTTCTCAATAAAACGAAAGTTCAATAAAAGTTCATCAATATGACTTCAGAATTAACCTTCTAAAGTATTCCCTCCATAAATAATAAATCACCCTGTACAGTACTTCGTATTTTTTTAATTATATCACGTTAGCTTAAAAACTAAAAAGGTTTACAATTTATGAAGATAGATTCGCAACAGCTAAATTAAAACATTATCCGATTATTAATCTTACGATCTTTAGTGCTTAACTTCCAACCCTCTCCGCGCTATATCACGCTATATACACAGATCATCCCCGACATTAAGCCGCGCCTCCACTTAACATTTAAAGCGAGTGCCGGCTATATATCATCGCTTCCGACGCGGTGCGAAATTTACTAGGTCTTGTTCCGTTGCGCACCGGAACGACCAAACGGAACTGTATGCTTAGCCAAGTTGCCAAGAGCTAGCGCTTAGTAGCGTATCGTAGTTTTCCCTCTCTGTCACTCTTTTATATTAGAGCGACAAAGACAGTTAGCTGCGATTGACGATTAAGCGCTAGCGATTGGCAACTTGGCTAAGCATCCAGGTACCAGTCGATTGCAAAACAAATGATACCGTGTGGTGATGGCAGTAAGAATACATTAGTCACCACACCAATTATTCCTGTGGGTGTCGTAAGAGTCGGCTAAGGGATTTAAGTGTCACATACCATCTTTTTAAAGAAGATGAAAGAAGACAACGAAACGAAGGGCAGCAGCGTAGTAGACACGATACTGCGATCGCCAACCCGCTTGCCCACCGTGGCGATTACGGGCATTTACCTCCTAATGCGTCCACACGCATAGGTTAAGAAGAGGCCGTTGTCCAGTAGTGGACTGATATAGGATGATGATGTGCATAAAAAATTACCTTGTTAACGCCTTAATCAGTAAAAATCACGATCGCGTATGGACGCATTGCGAGGTAAATGCCCATAATATAAACAATGTGCCAGTGATATAATCAGTAACATTTAAAAACCGAAGGGTCTCCACAAACCTAACGGCATGTTTTCGCTCTTATCGCGTACTAATAAAATATTTTATAAATGGATTTAGCCGAACTCGCGTCGATTTATTTGGGGAAATCTTAGTCTACACTTAAGACACCCACGGGAAGACACATTGACGACAAATGTATTCTTACTACTTTCACCACACGGTCAATCAATTTTACAACAAATGGTATTTAGATAGATAGCAAAAAACTTTATTTAACCATAACTTACGTTAGTGATACAATAAAATTGCAGACACAAAAAAGGAAAACATTAAACAAAAGAATAATATTAACTTATCTGGTTAACTTATACCACTAATATAATATTTTTTTAGAATTATAACTAACGTGAAACTCAAACATTTAAAAATGTATCAATAATAGCTCGACATGTTTAGATCCATTTAGAGGATCCTCATCAGGTATCCTCTAAATGGATCTAAACATGTCGAGCAATTATCGACTTAAATTACGTGAGTAACCCGTTTGATAAATATTATACCTCGCTTATTTGTCATCATCAGTCATGACTCGAGGTGCACAGCGCTGATATTCCGTCAGAACCATTCATACTACTCAATGTAAACTGACGAATCGAGAGTAACACACCGAGCGCAGGCCGTGCCACAACAAATGTAGTGGAAACGGTTGATTTACCGTCGCGCGCGCAAAGTTCGCGACCTTTACCAAATGCCGGATTGATTCCGACCGTTATTGCGAGCTACATGCAGTAAATTGTAATGTTTACATAAGGATAATTAAAGGTTTTGTGTAAGGAAGTCGAAATGGAAGGAAATAAATTTCAGTACAGATAGTGGTCGCTTACAATCGGCCTAATATCTGAGCGTCTCAAGCGCCTAATCTTGGTGGCATTTTTTTTGCCGAAGTTTCTGAACGTCTCTATGTTATACTTCGTAATTCGTATAAGGCACCGCGCCTCCTTTAAGTGACAAAGTAGCACATTAACTTTGACAAAAATGAAGCCACCAAAATTGGGCGGTTGAAACGCTCAGATATTCACCCAAGAAGGATAAAAAGCAACCCAAAGGGCAATGGAGAGGGCTATGCTGGGAGTTTCTCTGCGAGATCGTTAGAGATGAGGCCATCCGCAGCAGAACTGAAGTGATGATATGAAGGTCTGCTGAAAGTTTCTGGATTCTAGGCAACTGTATCTATTATCGCCTTTCTTAACTCTTTTTGATAATGTGTACACATTTTTAATACAATGGAAGAATGGAACCAACATTTAAAGCTCGCAGCCCATTTTTCTTAGGTCACATTTTATATGAAAATTTTCAGTTTTGGTTAGACCATTGTGATTTGTGACTAGATTTTTTAAGGAAAAATGTTTATATTTTTTTTCTAGTGAGTCGCACGGATACCTAAGGATGTCCAAATTTCCTAACATAAAACTTTTTATAAATTCTCTATTACTTACCACATTGGAGCGAGTTGAAATTAGGCGATGCCTGTTAAAATACGTTGATCTCTATAATCATCCATTACTTAGTAAAAATCAGAAGCAATGCAATTTGTGAAAACTACTACAATCAGTTCTACAAGAACTGGGCTTTGTTAAATAAGAATATAGCTGAAAAACTTAAGGAAGTCACCTGTTGTATGTGTGAGTGACGTGTATGAATAGGCGTTTGTTTTGTTTGTGTTACTAATTTTAAATATGTGTTCTCTATTCGAACACGTCACTCACACATACAACAAGTGACTTTCTTAAGTTTTTCACCTATAATAAGATAAGAATCTAAGCCCATTTTTGTTTCATCGTTGAGTAAGGCCATATTGAAAGTAGTGTAAAAACGCTGCAGAATAAACATTTTGGGTGAAATTCAATCACCGAACACAAAATTTATTTTCAAATGGCATGAAATCCTAAACTACAGATGTTAACCAAATAAATTATACCTAAAAAAAATATTGAAGAGTTATATTTTAAAACAAATAATTGTTTCTATACACTAAGTGATCTCTAAGCAGCCCAATCCAGAAACTTTCAGCATGCCTCACGTATGTCACATCATCAGTCTGTGATAGTCCACTGCTGGACGTAGGCCTCTCCTATCAAGTATGCGTATAGACGCATTAGGAGGTAAATGCCCATAATCACCACGCTGGGCAAGCGGATTACCGATCGCAGTAATGTGTCCACTATGATGACGCTGCTGCCCATCATCAGTATTTTATCAATAATGGTCAGTGATACTTCAATCCCTCAGTCGACTCTTACGACACCCGCAGGAGGAGTTGGGGTGGTGACAAATGTATTCTTACTGCCGTCACCACACGCATATATATATATTCGGAATACCCAGGCCGTAAGACTGTTAAGTAGATACATAATAAATCAGTCGAGTTAAAATATCTCCCGAAAACAATTTACTTCAGACATTTCTGATTGCTGTAACCCCGTTACATTTTATTACCTCATTATTCTTACTTAGCGGGAGTTATTCTTGCTGAACGAGACTTTGCGAGATTTTGACCCGAGAAGCGAGATTCGTAAAGATAAGTCCATGGTATATGAATATTTTTCATCACACTTGCTGTCTAAGCGCGCCATTGATTGCGCGCGTAGCGGGAGTAATAGAAAAGTGAAATTCCCTAGGGAGTAATAGAAATATCAGTACGTCATTGAATATGTTGTCTTAAAACTTTTTTTTTGTCCGCAAATGTGAAGAAAAACATTGTATGCATCACGGTCGGTGAGAGGAATACTAATTACTAACTCGAGTCATTAAAAGTAATTCCGCTCTCACTAGTAATTCCGCGCTTACCTCCCTCGATGCACAATGTACTATTAAGTTTTAAATTAAAGTCCGCCTAAACGTAAACTGCACGTTGCAAGTAATATCAATAAATAAAAAATTACTTGACTTGACATTGGTCAGAAATTGTGAATTTCAGCTAACTAGAATTTCAACTAGCTGGAGGTTCCGGGTTCAAATCCCGGCGAGGGCATTATTTGTGTATTTATTTATCACAAATATTCGTTCCTTGGTCATGGCTGTCTATGTATTTAAGTACCTACATGTATCTATCTATTATATTATATATATCGTCGTCTGGTACCCACATCACAAGCCTCAATTGAGCTTACCGTGGGACTACTGAAAATTTCGGGAATTTAATACTTAGGAACGTATATTTGACATGTGTTATACCTCTTTCTTACAAGCATAGTCTCATTATTCGAAAACACTGGCCACTTAGAAAAAAAAAACAATGTCCGATTATCAATTGTTTTTTAAAGTCGTTGAGTCGCTGGTGAAAATGGAGCTGTCCTGCGAAAGTTTTAGAGCAATGATTTATTATGACTTTAAAAGTGGATTAACACAACAACAATGTAGAGACCGATTAACTATTGCTTTTAGTAGTGAAGCACCTTCAAAGACGAACATATACAGGTGGTATTCGGAATTCCAACGTGGCCGTGTGTCTCTTGCGGATGACGTACGTGAGGGTCGACCGAAAACGGCCGTTACCGATCAAAACATCGATGTTGTTCGCCAACTGATAAAGGAAGATAGGCATGTTACATATCGGGAGATTCAGGAGACTTTAGGCATTGGAATGAGTCAGGTACAAGTTATTATACAACAAGAGTTGGGCGTGCGGAAGTTATTTTCCCGGTGGATTCCTCACTTGTTATCTGACGACCAGAAAACGGTACATGTCAATTGGTGCCGCAAAACTTTAAAAAGATTTAATGGAGGAAGCTCAAATGCCGTTTTTAGTATTGTGTCAGGTGACGAATCATGGATTTACGCATATGAGCCTGAATCGAAAAACCAATCTCGAGTTTGGGTTTACGAAGACGAACCGAAGCCGACAAAAGTTGTTCGTTCTCGCAGCACGATCAAAAAAATGGTAGCCACGTTTGTCTCCAAATCGGGTCACGTGGCGACTATCGCTCTTGAAGATCGAAGAACTGTCAATGCCGATTGGTATATAGGCGTTTGTTTACCGATTGTTTTTGCTGAACTGCGAAAAACTAACCCTAACCGCCGTATTATACTACACCATGATAATGCCAGCCCTCACACCGCTCAGAAAACAGACGACTATCTGAAGGGCGAAAACGTCGAATTACTGGACCATCCTCCGTACAGCCCCGACCTAAGTCCCAACGATTTTTTTACGTTCCCGAAAATAAAGAATCGGTTGCGTGGTCAGCGTTTTCAGACCGCGGAAGAAGCAGTCGACGCTTATAAAATGGCCATTTTGTCAACCCCCACTTCAGACTTCAATAACTGTTTTAAAAACTGGTTTCAGAGAATGAAAAAGTGTATTAAACACAAAGGAGAATACTTTGAAAAACAATAAAAGTACTTTTATTTCATTAAAATGCGTATTTTTTCCGATTCCCGAAACTTTCAGGGCAACCTACGTAGTTAGACTAAAGGTTCACCAACAGTTATTACATCAAAACATTCATATTGAAGGTATACAAATCTAATTCAAGCTAAATGCATAACTAATTACAGGTAAACACTGCATGCAAATAAAAATAGTATGTACTTTAGTCGGGGAGCTAAACTTTAACTTGTTCGAGAAAATTACATTAAATCCTACAGTTTATTTATTTCAGGAATATGATAAAACATCGTTTTGTGAATATATGAATCTAATTATCCCTGATAAATGTGTGGAGGTTTTTTCATAAAATCAATATTAAGATTTACTTGTTTGATAAAAAGAAACAATAAATCCTACAGTAGGGATTTATTATCCGAGGGGCCTAGAACTGAATATTTAAGACAATATTTTAAAAAGTCACCACTGAATAATCGTAGATATAGTCAGAAAAAATAAAATTATATTAAAGTTCATAACAATCAAACAGAAATTAAACAAATGGTGATTAAGGTATAGTTTTTTTTTGTATAAGCTTTACGAAAAAACTGGGGATTTTTTTTTTCCTTAATTACAAATCATCTGAAACAATAGAATGAATGCATAATCTCGAGGGTAGAAATTATTGAACGTGCTGTTCCAATTATTGACCTTCAAGTCCTCGACTGGATGAGAAGCTCTCGCGCGGCACTGGGGATTATTGCATGGTGTGAATCTGTATACCCTAAATATTCATTAAAAAAAGCTTCCGAAACTGTAGGATTTAATGTGACCAAAAACTTTTCTTCCCCCGACTACTTATACGATGACGAAGGTCGACATTAATTAATACGCCTTATTAGAAGAATAAGGTACAAATCCAAGCCTTGTCACCTATTAATAAATTTGAATTTAAATTGAAACAATAACAAAAAAACTAAATAAATAAAGTCCTAATCTTGGTATAGTGCGGGAAATATTATTTGACCGACTCTTATCTCACTTTCGACCTTTTGTTTTGCGCTCATTGTTAACGCAAAACAAAAGGTCGTAAGTAAGATAACAGTCGGTCAAATTATATTTCTCGAACTATAACTTGACTGCGACCAGGTCATCAGTCCACCTTGTGGGGGGCCTACCCACGCTACGCCTTCCGGTACGTGGCCGCCACTCAAGAACCTTCCCGCCCCAACGGCCATCGGTTCTACGCGCAATGTGCCCCGCCCACTGCCACTTCAGTTTAGCGATTCGGAGGTCCACCATATTTCCCAAAATGTTCCAGAAAGATCATCAATTTTTTTTCATCTTAAGGTTCACCCATAATCGTGGCGTGGAACAGAGTTCTGCATTTTATGGCAATACTTGACCAAAAACCGGAAGCTAATAATCGCTAGTATACCCTTACTACGAGTGTATAAAGACAAAGGTCAAACAATTCTTTCGAGTAGGCCAGTCGAGTATTATAGCAGGCTTAGCCAAGACACGCCAAGATGTCATTTTGCAATTACATACGATAAGCGATAAGTCACATGATCATAATAATTAAATAGACTTTCGTCTTGAAGCACTGCCCAATCAAGTTGAATTCAATGGTCGAACTCTCTCTTTGTTTTTTTAGGGTTCCGTAGCCAAAATGGCCAAAACGGACCCCTTATAGATTCGTCATGTCCGTCTGTCCGTCTGTCACAGACGATTTACTCGGAAACTATAAATGCTACAGTAACGAAATTTGGTAAGGATAATAATATGTGTTGTATGAACCGCAACAGGATTATGATACTAAATTGTAAAAAAAAACCATTGGGGTGGGGGCCTCCATACATGTAACTGAGGGATAGAAACATTTTTTTAGTTGTATATAAACGTGTGGGGTATTAATAGAAAGGTCTTTGAAAATGATATCAAGGTTTTAGGTTTGCCAGGTGTAATAAGGACGTGAAGAAGACGTTGTTTAAGGCATTTTGCCAATCCTTTTATACATGCAGCCTGTGGGCCAGGTATACTCAGAGAGCGTACAATGCACTACGAATACAGTACAATAATGTTTTCAGGATGCTAATGAGACTGCCGCGTCACTGTAGTGCATCCGGGATGTTTGCGGAGGCACGCACGGATGACTTTTATGCAATTATACGCAACAGATCGGCGTCACTTATGAGGAGGCTAAGTGGCAGTACCAATAGCATCTTGAAAACATTGGCAGGTAAGATAGATGCACCATTGATCAAACACTGGAACGATCTGCATGTGGCAGCAACAGATGTTGAGAAATAGTGTATCTAGATGACCTGATATTGTATTTTTATTTTATTTAAAAAAAATGGCATGTATTAATTCTAAGTATAAGTATTTATTAATGTTTTAACAACCTATGAATCTTTGTTATGAGATTTGAATCAAATAATTTTGAATTTGAATTTGAATTTGAATAAATCTCATTTTTATTTAAGCAAATCGTTTTCGAGATATCAGCTCTCAAAATCTGAAAAATATGTCCCCCCCTCTATTTTTTAAACTACGCGATATAAAATTCTAAAAAAAATATATGTTATGCACATTAATAAACTCTATCAACGATTTTTGGTTTAATTAAATTATCTCCTATAGTTTTTGAGGCAGGTTGATTTTACTGCATTTTTTAAATAATAAATTGATAATGGTACGGAACCCTTCGCGCGCGAGTCCGACTCGCACTTGGCCGGTTGTTTTTTGTATTTTTTGTTCTTTTTTCCTTTTGTTTCTTTCTTGAGTGGGCCAAATAGTAAGTCCGCGTTAATAACGCGTTGGCAGCTCATGGTAAGCACAGTACCTTGACCCATTTCCGGGTGTAAGGGTACGGCGCGATATTACTGACTATGTATCATTTTTGGCATGTGGCTTCGAGTTTCGCAATGTATCTTCCTAATATTGACTTTTTTATTCTCTTTTTAGGGCTTCGTACTGAAAAATATTTATTTATTTAATAAACAAGTCAATCTACATACAAAATACTTAAAACTAGTCAAAAAGACCCCCGCGAGTCGTCCCTGGTGCAAAGGTGTCCATCACACTAGCCGCGTTGCCACGCTGAATGGCGACGGACAATCTTTGCACCAGGTACGATACGAACCCGCGCGAGCGTCAGAAAAGGTACAAATGAACCGTGCAGTAAGAATACATTTGTCGCCACTCACCACCCCAACTCTATCCGCGGGTGTTGTAAGAGCCGACTGAGGGATTGAAGTGTCACTGAACATTCTTGGATAAAAGATTGATGATGGGCAGCAGCGTCATCATAGTGGACACATTACTGCGTCCACTACGATGACGCTTATCATTAATCTTCAATAAATTAATGATCATTTAGTCAGCGACACATCAATCTCTTAGTCGGCTCTTCCGACACCCACGGGAAGAGTTGGGGTGGTGACAAATGTATTCTTACTGCCGTCACCACGCAAGCACTTGTCTGCCCTTAGTTGGGTTTCAATTAGTGTCCGACATATCTTGTTCTTATGGAAAACCGCTCTTAATGGAATACCTATTTCTTATATTAAATTACACGTACAATTTAATCTAATTAATCTAAACATTATGACGAATCCGCCATCTTGTTTGTCATCTCGCTCTACTCACATGCCAGAGCGGGATAGCGACCGCGGTGTTCAATTACTACGTGTTATGTAAACCGACGCTAATTGGAACTGTGTTTGCTGTGTTAGTAAAAGATTAGGTTACAAGCATAAATGTTTATTCTGTGTGAATATATTGTAATTATGATGAAAATTATTTAATACTAATAGAAACTTTAGCTTTGCTGGTGGTAGGACCTCGTGCAGGGTCCGCCCGGATAGCTACCACCGTCTTACCCGTTATTAACCTGCCGCTAAATAGCAGCGTTGCACTGCTGTGTTTCGGTTTTGAGGTAAGATAGCCGGTGTAATTACTGGCATAGAGGCAATCCATCTAAGTCCTCAGGGTAGGCAGCGCATAGGCGATTTTCTAATCGCTATGTCCATGGGCCTCAGTTCCTGCTTTCCATCAGGTGGGCTGAGAGCTCATTTGTCTACCTTCGTCACATAAAAAAGGTTCATGGGGCCTCAGTGCACGCAAAACGTCTGGTTGACGTAACTAAAGACCGAAGAGCTGGCGACTTACTGCAAAACGCATCAGTATGGCGATACAGCGAGAAAATGCCGCGAAATACGATTGATATAGTTAGGTTAGTTAGATTACATAATAGATTGAATCTTTTTTGTATATAAATTATACGGTATAGACTTTACTATCTTCATTTTAGCCATTATTCCTTTGCATGGTTACTTTGGTAAAGTATTAATTTCTTTAAAGCTGTGGTTTTATAAACAAACAATCTTGATTTTCAGAATCAGAATGGATTCTACGGATCTGCTTTGCATGGGGATATACTTAAACCTAGATTTCTTTTTTTTAATATTGCCGAAAATCGTTTAGCAGAATATCACTTCGACTACTTTGTAACATAAAATGGATTTGTGCCCTGGTACTTTTCACTCTTTTCTCACCACGAAAATCGGAACTCCTTCCACAAAAAAAAATGTATTCAATTACAAAAAAAATATACGTAGGTAAAGCATGGGTCTGGATCACTCTTGCTTTTATAATACCTAATATTATTTATTCCTTACTGGACACTAGTTACCAATAATCATACAGGTGTCAGTAAAGGAAAAAATCCTATTGCTTGGATACTACTGAGTACTGTCCTATGAGGATCATTTTTTATTTTTATGTAACTGGTTACAAAACTCCGGTAGCATAAGCGGCCGAAAGGCTTTTCAGGATCGAAACCGTAAGCCTATAGTACATTGTGCATCTAGGGAGGTAAGTACGGAATTACTAACGAGAGTGTTAGAAGCCTGATGTCGTTAGGCGGAGGGCTTTTATGACTCGGGTTAGTATTCCGCTTACCGACCGTGATGCATACTCGTACAATGTTTTTCATCATACTTGCCGACAAAAAAATAAGTTTTAAGAAATAACATTATTAAATGACTTACTGACATTTCTATTACTCCCTAGGGAATTTCACTTTTCTGTTACCCCCGCTGCGCGCGCAAACAATGGCGCGCTTAGGCAGCAAGTGTGATGAAAATATTATTCCTTCAGTTCCATGAACGATGTTCTAGAAATGTTTACATTACAAACCACATGCGCTTACAACACATATGGTCATGTTTTATTTATGGTTTATTAGTACAAGTGACTCACGCTTGCTTCTAACTACTTATGATAGAAGTGTATTATTTGAATTGTTTGTTCTAAGTTTGTGTCCTAGTAACTAAGCGAATTGACGCATTAGGAGGTGTATGCCTATAATCGCCACGCTGGATTGGCGATCGCAGTAGTGGGTCCGATATGATGAGGACAGAAAAATGAAATGAAAATGAGGACAGAAAAAAATTACGCAATTTTTTTTATTATATGTAATAAATAAGCATAAATCTAACTAATCATAGCTAAAATGCATAGCAGAGGTAACGCCCTTAGAGTTTTATTCCTATTATTCTAAATTTGATTGAAAATCCAAATAAAACTAATTTATTAATAAATACATACATATGGATCCATCTAAAGTATCCATACAAGTCCTTGTTTACACCAGTACTATTTTTTTTAATAAAATAATATATTTTATTTAACATTCAAATCGCTTGCCCCCTTCATACATTGCCATAACAATAAGTCTCCGATAACAATGTTTTTATACACTCATTAGCCGGTAAAACTAATTAATACTTCCGCCGTAATTAGGTCACGTAACACGACAAACAAAACAATATGCCATATGTTATTGGGTTCGGAAGTCGTTATAACAGATAAATTGCAGATAAAAAATCCTTTTCTCTAGCATAATCGACATGTGCTCATTAAGGGCGATTATGTCATGCGTAATAATTACTGTGTTAATAGAAAACTATATATAAATATTAAACATGGTAAGTAGCGAGCAAAGGATACGAATCGGGTGTAATTTTCATAGAAAATATTGAAAAACGGGCTGATTTCAAAGAGAGTTTTCAAATATTTACAGGATAGGTAGACTCTTTTTAATATCAGGTTCTATTGATTTTTTTATAAATTAATCAATAAAAAAAGATTGGTACAGCAAAAATTTTGAGTGTTGAAATAAACTGCCAAATATATGTTGTGGAAAAAGGGTTGTTTTTAATCAGGACTCGCTATTTTTATAAAAAAAAAACCTCACAGCTGTTCAGTATATGAAAATTTGTTTAGCATAGCCTTTACTAATTACTCCAGCTGTTTGAGTAAGAGTACGAGATTGTAAGAAAAACAAATATTTGTAAGAATTGCTGCGATTTGAAGAAAACAAATGTTTGTTCCTGAGTCTGGGATGTTATCTGTACTGTATCTGTACCTATATGTATTTAGTTATTACGTCATAAAATTCTAGACAGTATATCTTCTAGTCTATCTAAAATTCTAGGCAACATCTTTGATAAATTCAAATAGAATATAAATAATCAAAAATAGTACATTTCCTAACTAGTGCGGGAAAACTTTTTTTGTCGAGGGTGAAAGTTGGAGCCCGAGTGAAACGAGGGCGACAATCACCCGAGTTAAAAAAGTTTTTGCACGTGTAAGGGACGATTTTTTTCATAACAAGTGCGTCAAAAAGAGAAATTACCGCGCGCGAAGCGTGCGCAAAGTTCGTTTTTGCGCACTAGTTAGGAAAAAGCTTTTTTACTTCAGATGGTGTACTTTTTAGGCTCTAGTGCGAGAAGTGGGTCATTTTACGTCAAGTCCAAAACTTCGGAGGGTCATCTGTACTAAAAAACGTCGTAGGAGACACGTGCAAAAACGAAATTCGAAACGAGTGGCGATGTTTTAAAACACGACCGAGAGGGAGTGTTTTAAATCGACACGAGTTTTTCGCACTTGTGTCGTAAATAATGTACTATTTCCTAACTAGTGCGGAAAAGTAAACTATGCATACGCTTCACGTGCGTTAATTTCTCTTTTTAAGGCACTTGTTATGACAAAAGTCGTTCGATACACGTGTAAAAAGTAAAAACTTATTTTTAACTGGGGTGATTGTCGCTCTCGATTCACTTGGGCTCCAACTTTCACTCTCGTCGAAAAAAAAATTTTTTTGCACTTGTTTTACGAGGCGCTTTTCATTTTACTTTACTTCAGGTCGAAATCTTCAGAGGGCCATATGTACTGAAAAATGTCGTACGATACTGGTGCGAAAACGAAATTTGTAACTCGTGTCGATCTAAATCACTGCCTTCGGTCGTGCTTTAATTTATCTCCACTCGTTTCAAACTTCAGTTTTTTCGCACTTGTATCGTAATGTACTATTTCAGTAGGTAAATATTATTATGGTGTTATTTACGCGCTAATGCGAGAAGTGGCTCCTTTTTTGTCAGGCCGATGCTATTTCCATGTTTTTGTTCGTAATTCTCAAAATGCCCTCCCCAGGTTTCGAATCCGCTATCCAACTAGGCTACAAAGATCGGCAAAAGAAGTATTTATCAAGAATCATGATTTTATTCCACGCACGATTTTACCATTGCACATGAGATATCGGTCGCTGACCTACCACAAGGATGCACGTTGCACAATGCAATTGCAATTCTATTCCTTCAAAAACTAAGTTTCTTCTAAACTGTATGGAATTTATGAGTTGATACTTTGATGACTGCAGGCTATTTTGGTGTTTAAACGTATAATGTTAAGGCAGGTATTGGTGTGCAGATGTAAATGCATGTTTGTTCTCGATTAGTATATTTGTTGCAATTATTGCTGCTTTGTAGTGCAGTCTTAGTTTGTATGACTTTGATTAATGCATTACAAACATGATGTTTGATGTTTATGTTACCGCAAATTAACCGATTTCGTGGAGAATCGTAGTTAGTACTATTTTTCTGTTACGCCTTACGTAACGATTTTTTTTTATTTTTCTGTTATACGTAGTTTTAGATTTCTGGTTAAACCTGGATTTTACAGCTGGTATGAATTCGTAATTGAAGCACCTTTCCGGCCTAGCAACTAAATACTTTCTTAGAATATTTGTAAGTACTCGTAAGTACTTAAGTATATGATATATGGTCATATAAAATAATAGTACATTACGATACAAGTGCGAAAAAAGTGAAGTTCGAAACGAATGCTTTAAATCGACACGAGTTACGAATTCCGTTTTTGCACGTGCATATGGCCCTCCGAAGATTTCGATAGTAGATTTTTTTTCTCTCTCTGGATAATGTCAGACGATTCGAAAATGCTTATTAATAAGCTTACTTGAATAAAGAAGTTTGACTTTGACTTGACTTTGACCTGACGTAAAATGAACCACTTCTCGCACTAGCGCGTAAAAAAGCGCCATCTGCACTGAAAAATATATAGATAGTATACTATTTAGCTGTGGCTGTGACTGATTAACAACAATTAACATTTGGCAGTAGAGACACATTTTAAAATTACAGGCGCATATTGTTACTTGTAGTAAAGAATTTGCCACTTTTTTCACTTCACACAACTTCTTCACACAAAAAAAGTTCTGTGGTAATCATAATGTTGCGTGGTGACGGCAGTAAGAATACATTTGTCACCACCCCAAATCTTCCCGCGGGTGTCGTAAGAGTCGACTAAGGCGTTGAAGTGTCGCTGACTACTGATTTATTAAAGATCGATGACGGGCAGCAGCGTCATCACAGTGGACACATTACTGCGATCGCCAACCCGCTTGCACGGCGTGAAGATTATGGGCATTACCTTCTAATGCATCCATTATTATTATTATTGTAGATAAGGGCTAGAAAATTTGCCGCATCGACCGGTTGCGATCTATTGTGGCAGCCCTGTTTTATAAAATATAAAAAAATAATAATATTTTAGCCTATATAATGTCCCACTGCTGGGCACAGGCCTCCTCTCATATATGAGATGGATTGGGCTATAGTCCCCACGCTGGCCCTAAGCGGGTTGGGAACTTCACATACACCTTTGAATTTCTTCGCGGATGTGTATGCAGGTTTCCTCAAGCGGTGGTGGCTCAGTGGTTTAGACGATTGACTCTCAATCCGGAGGTCGTGGGTTCAAATCCTGGCTCGTACCAATGAGTATTTCCGAAACTTATGTACGGAATATCAGATGATATTTACCATTAGCTTTCGATGAAGGAAAACATCGTGAGGAAACCTGTTTTATAGTTCATTACTAATACCCGTTGAGTCTAGGAAGTTCCAGATTCTTTGGGCTGTAATATTCTGTACCTCGTGAGGTTGAAATACCTGCCTACCTAGGTGAATACTTCTTTTGTACATTATTGGTCCGCAGGAGCAGATGATGTGCATAGCAATTTCCTCTGATTCCTGGCAGAACCTGCATGTAGGTTCTTGTTTCTTACCCATTAGAAACTTATGTTTGTAATGCGTCCATACGCCAAAGTAATATGAGAGGCCTACGTCCAGCAGTGGACTGTGATAGGCTGATGATTCATGAAGGTCTTTTACTACCCATGTATTTTTTTGCTATAGACCCATATGAGCGATTTCGCTGAAAAAGCATTATCTACAAACATAGGTAATCACGATTTCGCGATGTTATCTACCATGTTTTTCTATTGTATTTCTATTTGTTTATCTATGAAAACTAAATTTCTATTCAAAACTCCGTGTCCAATAATATTAACAGCAGGAGGCAATTCAAACTTTGAAATGTATTTTGGGTTTTCATTGTTTCGATTTGATATTGAATTTTAGGTCACATGCCATCATTAGGATTCCCTATGTGGAAAAAGGGGATGATATACATGAATCGGAACTTACCAGTTTTCAAACGTATTTTACACTGAATTTTCACGGGATACAATTGGAATTTCTTGTAAAACAATTTTTGAGTTATAGTTCAAGTAATTTCAAGTACCTAAATGTTTTAATTTTTTTGTTGTCCAGCAGTGTGTTTAAACGGGCTGATGATGATGATGAATTATACAAAGAGACGGCCTGACCAGGATTTGAATCTGGGACCTCCAGTTTCGCAGCTCACTACCGATAGCGCTACGGTAACTGTAATAAAATAAGTAAAAAAAGTTTTAAGTTAAACGGTTTTTATTGCACCAAAAACTAGAAAATAAAAATTTGTTATAACTAACCGTAGATGCAACTTTCTGTAGATTACTCACGTGAAACTATTATCACTGTAGTTTTCCCAAGTGGGATGCTGAAAGCCAACGTTTAGCCTCTATGTCAGTGGATTAAGCGTTACCTAATCGGAAACTTTTACCAAACTGAAATAAAAACGTTCGCATGTTTCTACTTAATATCTAAAGAACTTCTTTAAAATCAAGATATCGATAAAAGATAAACCTTGCGGTTATTGTAGGCAGTACTGCAGCATCAGGAGTGAGGAGTTGGAAGTCAAAATCAGGCTGTTAGTATTTGACTATGCCAAACATGCTATACTTTCATTTTCACGTGTCTAACACTCTCGGTTAAGGTAAGCAGTACGTCTGCAGCATCAGGCTTTGAGGATACAAGGATACAAATATTATAATATTGCATTGTCATGGGGACTTGATAAGAGTTCCAAATTTTATTGTTTTCGGTGCAGTAGAAGTGGTCGAAAAATCGATCACAAGATTTGAAGCATCGACGACAGTTGATACGCGGTGAAGTTAATAAAAACCGTTTAAAAACCTGAGGTGCGACATCAAGGTCATATCAATTCAATGGCAAATCAAATGGACGTTTCAAAATTCGCACATTCCAGGTCTATGACCTCTCTTATCATATCACAAACACATGCGAACACTAAGTTATTTACGGTCGATAGCGGAGTAAATAATTTACTTATAGAAATAACCGGTGAAACTGGTTATTGTATTTATATGTATTGTGATACGGGTATTAAAAAAGAATGAGCGTGCAAGCGGGTAACCTACATGTTATATACGTACCTATAGGTATATATTTTTTAAATTGATGTCGGTTTTCATGTACTACTTAATTTTACAAACTATTTCAAAATAAAACACCAAAACTAAATTTTAATCCGATTTCAAACGATTTATCCAAGATCCCATCATCAGACCCCGACTTGGTGCCAACGGGACCATCTCGGTTTGTTTTGAAGTCGGTTAAAATAGTACATTACGACACAAGTGCGAAAAACATGAAATTCGAAACTAGTGGCGATGTTTTAAAACACGACCGAAGAGATTGTTTTAAATCGACACGAGTTACGAATTCCCTTTTTGCACGTGTCTCGTACGACGTTTTTTAGTGCAGATGACCCTCCGAAGTTTTGGACCTGACGTAAAATGAGCTACTTGTCGCACTAGCGCGTAAAAAAGGCACCATCTGAAATCATAGAAACTATCGAAATTATAGAAATCGGTTGCCGCGATATTGAGTTATTCCGCAAATTTAATACTTTTATACAAATATGATTTTCTCTTGCATGACATTGACAGAACTGGGCCAAATTAAAATGGGACCAATCAGTAATCAGCTTTCAAAAAAAAAATTATCAACAAAATCGGTTCACCCAGGTGAAACTTCTGAGGCAACAAACATAAAAAACAAACAGTCGAAGTGTCAACCTCCTCCATTTTTAAAATCGGTTGAAAATAAGGAGGTATGCCTTTTAAGTTTGTTGGTTGGTATGAACTAGGATAGGGTGATGATGATGATGAACAGTGTGTAAGGTATTTCCAATCAGCTGTGCAAGTATATGAGTAAGAAAATACCAGTAAAAGTCTGAAATTATGAGTCAAGTATTTATTCAGATGTATATTTCTGCATTCCTATCAATTGCATTTCGCTATCAGATATATAGGAGCGGCCACGGTGTCCGAAAATATCTAAACATCTACGAACAAATAAAACATGGAAGCCGCACGACATAATAAACTGCCTTTCTAAAACAGCCTTGAATTTTAGTTTACAAGTGTCGCCCCCTCATGCATCACGGTAATGAATTTCAATATCAACCTATAAAAACTCAAAACGCTGCTTAAAAATAGTTGTGATTTGTCCGTCAAAGGTTTGATTGGCTATATTCTATAAACATTTGTCAATGATTGCGCCGAAATATGCGCGGTGTTAAGAAAAGCGCTATGTCCTGCCCATGATGCATCATGGCACAATTGAACAATTGTTTTTTGGGGCATTTTTGAACTGGCGTTAGACGTCCATCTTATATATGGTCGCAGCTGAAGACGCACTCTAATGCCATGGCAATAGAGGCCTGTCTGCTCCGATATATCTGATGACGACTGTACCTATACCACATTTCGAAGTTACTGACAAACCAAAGGGTTGATATTTTAAATACTTTATTTTATTTATCGTGTATGATTATACATAATCAATAAGCCAATCAATAGTACGATACTCGTGCGAAAAGGAACTTCCATACAAACTTTCTGGTACATTTTGGTAAATGTGGTGGATCAGCTCAGCTTCATTGACTCGACTAGCCTCATTTTTTATGAATATCATAGGGGTCGGAACTATAGGTGCAAAACTTTAACAAAACTTCTCAAGTGGACTTGACATAGCACATACATCCATAAAATATACATATCTACTCACCGACACATTGTAAGTTGAAGATTCCGAGATAGGGAATAAAATAGGATACAGATTTTTCAATAACATTCGTATTTCCTTGGCTAAAGTGTTCCCATATGTCAATCTTAAAGTTCTCCACTCATAGTTCCGACCCCTATCAAAGACGTGATCCAATTGTGCAAAATTTTTGAGAATAGCTCATTTTAATGGACTACCTGTATCAGTTATCATAATTGCTACACATTCGAATTATAGACAAAACAATATGCGGTTATTTTGTTTACAATTTTTCAGTTGTTTTCGTTATGTATGTGTATTTGTATATGTTTACATCTTAACTCATTTAAATGAGGTAAAAACTTTTGTATACAGGGTGGAAAGGGACGACGTTCCTTCCCGCTACCTACCGAGTCTACCAACCATTACGATGAACTTTCAGTATGGGACCAACATCGAAATATTAAAAAAAAAATTAACCCCTCATACAAAGTGAGTGATTAGTTAGAGTTCAATTGTATGGAAAAGTAAATTTTCCATGTACGCTTTCGATGTTGGTCCCATACTGAAAGTTCATCGTAATGGTTGGTAGACTCGGTCGGTAGCGGGAAGGAACGTCGTCCCTTTCCACCCTGTATATTTGAGAGTTCGGTTCTACAACATTATTTTCAAAAGCCATAATTGTATTTTCAGTCTCTGTAGCCTAGTTCGTAGTGACCCTACCTACGAAGCTGGAGGTTCCTATCTCGAATCCCGGTGAGGAAATTTATATTATTTACCCCCAACCAAACCGAAACACAGCAGTACAAACACTGCTATTTAGCGGCAGTAGGCCAGGTTAACGGGTAAGAAGGTAGTAGCTATCCGGGCGGACCCTGCACGAGGTCCTACCACCAGCAAAAATATTTGTAATTGTTATCAACTCGGTGTATCTTAAGTTACAATATTATGTTGTACGTATGTATATTGCTATTTTATAAATAATCACGTGTAAGTTAACGTGACAATAATATACTTATTTTTTACTAAAATTAAAACAGGTTGATGATTTTAACATCCGACACATGTAGGTACAACTGTTTAAAGTATTTGTCCAATTGGGGTTTTCTTATGAATGAAAATTCAAAATGGCAGCTAAACATGCGTTTGCGCCGCTCGGCTTACTAAAGTCGTATGTACCATAAACGAGTGTACATCTTTAAACCTTATACCAATGAGATGAGGTTGAAATTAGGTTTAAAGTTTCCCTAAAAATATACACGGCTCTTAAGCCGTTCTGTGATAATGTAAATAAGATCTGTTGTCGGTGATATTGTTTTTAAATCGTTAATTATATTACGCACTTGGGCTAATATTGAACTTATGCAAGGTTTTCGGTATTAAAAATATATTTTGCTGAGTAATTTTGGATGTTTCGCTAGTAATAAAATAAGGTACCTAATAATATAAATTTCGAGGTAGCACCATATGCCAATAGGTATTATCTCACTACAAGGCAGCTTTTTATACCAGCGTCAAGTTAGCTGCCTAAACTTGGCAGCCTATGATAACTTGATAACCCCACCAAATAGGAAAGCCATAGTTGGTGATTTAATACAAAACCGTACAAAACGGTACTTTAAGGTGAAATACTCGTATAAGCTTTTCCGATAAATAAAACTATACCTACTCTTTGTCTGCGTAGGTACAGCTTTATCATATTTTTTAAATGACTTAAATATTGACTTAAATATAACGTCTTTCAAATGTATAACCTTAACGCTTACTCGACTACGAAGAATAACGCTTACTTTCGTATAGTAGTTATTGTCAAAACTCGAGAATAATTTGACACTAGTATCCGAGAGTCAGCGTTATTCAGGGAATAAAAGTGTAATGAAATCAAGCCTAAGTAACAAATACCTATTTGAAATAAAGCTCGTATCTCGGTTCTGATTTAACACTTACATATGAGATTGCTAAGAGTAGTGACAGTTTTTCTTGAGACCTTTGCAATGCTCAAGATTCCAGTTTTTTAACCACTCGCTACGCTCGTGGCTCAATTTTGGAATCTTTCGCTGGCTCAGGTCTCAATATTGGCACGACAGTTAAACAACAACTTTACCCGCTTGTATAATAAATAACTTTTGTCACCTATAATCGAATAGCTTTGTATCGTGCTGAACCTAATTTATTCACCTTTATCATATTTATAATAAACAGGCACTATCTATGTGTGATTTATTATACAATCGCATCTAATTTCGTGTTCTTGAATAACAAAATAATCAGTATTCCGTGTGATAGCGGCCATAGCAACGGCAGCCCTATTGCCTTCAGTTGCAATCCGAGTACTGATTACGTATTTATTAGATAGTAAGTAATACCATACAGTAGAATAAGAATACATTTGTCACCACCCCAACTCCTCCTGCGGGTGTCGTAAGAGTCGACTAAGGGATTGAAGTGTCACTGGCCATTATTTGATAAAAGATTGATGATGGTTTAAAAAAAATACAATTTAGTTTCATAATCCTGTAGCGGTTCATACAACAAATATCCTTACCAAATTTCGTTACTGTAGCATTTATAGTTTCCGAGTAAGTGACAGACGGACAGACGGACATGACGAATATATAAGGGTTCCGTTTTTGCCATTTTGGCTACGGAACCCTAAAAACAGCCGACTTGAATTGATTTCTCCAAGAAACTTAAACTTCGATTTGGTACCAGGTCAACGGCCAACTTTAGGTTAAAATCACGTATGATTAAAAAAATTAAAATCGGTTCAAGATTCTCAAAGATAAATGATTAAAGACTCCTGTTTTGAAATTGATTAAAAATAATATGCTTAATAGTGTATCAAAGTTGACATAAAATGTCATCAAATGCACACGTAATAGGTCCTTTACCTAACCGGTTGAATCTAGTTCGATCAACCTAGTTTTATTATCATCCTTTTCGCGAATCGTTGAAGCATTACAACCCACAACCCATACTCAACTACACACTAACATGTTAAAGTACGTTTCCGCTTGGCAAGATAATTGGCGTATACGGTAATTTGGAGTTGGGAGTTAATTTATCCGAATAACATGGCCGATGATAAAATAAATGCAGAATGGAGGTCGCTCGATTGCGTTATCAACGAGTTTGATTGTTTTAGTTTTTGGACTTCCGTGCGTAACCTCGTAAGGCCTAGTGTCCTATTTTTTGGACACCAAAATTGTGCCCATAACGACCCATAACGTAATCTTATACAATGAAATTAGAGTTTTACATCACACCATCAGCTTATGATAGTCCACTGCTGGCGTAGGCCTCTCCTATAAACTACGCATTAGGAGGTAAATGCCCATAATCGCTACGCTGGGCAAGGATAGGCGCTAGGATTGGCGATCGCAGTAATGTGTCCACTATGACGACGCTGCCTATCATACATCTTCTATCAAATGATGGTCAGTGACACTTCAATCCCTTAGTCGACTCTTACCACACCCGCAGGAGTTGGGGTGGTGACAAATGTATTCTTACTGCCGTCACCACAGGGCCTACATCTTTTACATCGTAGTTCCTAAAATTCAAAATTATGTGTCCTATTTTTAGGACACTTAGTTAAATTATGATTTTTGAGTCGATTTTGTCAGCCTCCGTAGCCTAGTTGGTAGTGCCCCTGCCTACGAAGCTGGAGGTTCCGGGTTCGAATCCCGGCGAGGGCATTCTTTGTGTATTTATTTATCACAAATGTTTGTTCCTTGGTCATGGCCGTCTATGTATATAAGTATCTATATGTATCTATTTATTATATATATCGTCGCCTGGTACTCACATCACAAGCCTTAATTGAGCTTACCGTGGGACTAGGTCGATTTGTGTAAGATGTCCCAAGATATTTATTTATTTTATTTATTTGATTTCATTGCGAAGAAGGCAGGTTGAGACAGATGCATTTACATTGGATTCGTATTTATTTGTTGGTTTGTTATTTATGATTATGTACTAGTGTAATGTATATCCTTGGGAATCACGGGCTTACAAATCCCGGTTTTTTGATAGGCTTGCGCGGGGATACAGATCCAATACGTAGAGGCCCTTTGGAGAAATTTGCTGTGCTGTACACTTGCTGCAACCCATTCACGGGCACAAATACATATCCGTAAACCGGTCCCAGCAGGCGTATAGAGACTATTGAGAAAGAATGGAAAATACTAATGGGCTATGGTGTTGGTGACGCAGGATGGGTGGATGAGAGATGGAACTATAGAAAAGAGGTCCGGACACCTGCCATAACAATGATTTCTCTTTGCTATCGAGGCAGGCGGTGACTCGCCGCCGACTAGATGGGCCCCCGCAAATGCCGTCACAAGAGACAGCCAGGGCATGTATATTATTGTTATGCGTTGTCAATATACTTATCAGTGTGAGCACGATAAGCATTACATATCGAATAAATCCTAACGTATCCTTTATTTTCCAACTCATCACTTTGGTGGCCTAACGGTAAAGAGTGCTGTCAATCCGAAGGTCGTGGGTTCAGACCCGGCTTGTACCAATCAATCAATCCCAGTAAGGTCTTAGTTTCCCCTCTAAGTTCGAAGGTCAGAAGGCAGTGGCTTCCGTCGAAAGTAGACACACACACATCATCATCATCATCATCATCAGCCGATTATAGTCCACTGCTGGACAAAGGCCTCTCTCATTACCCATGTGTTTTATTTTATTTTTCATCACACTTGCTGTCTAAGCGCGCCATTGCTTGCGCGCGTAGCGGGAGTAATAGAAAAGTGATATTCCCTAGGGAGTAATAGAAATGTTAGTACGTCATTTAATAATATTATGTCTTAAAACTTATTTTTTTGTCGGCAAGTGTGATGAAAAACATTGTATACATCACGGTAGGTAAGCGGAATACTAACTCGAGTCATAAAAGCCCTCCGCCTAACGGCGTCGGGCTTCTAACACTCTCGTTAGTAATTCCGTACTTACCTCCCTTGATGCACAATGTACTATTATTCAAGAGGTACACGAAACAGATAATATTAAATACATCACAATAAATAATAGGTTTTACATTAAAATGTCATCCAAAATAAGCATGCACAGCAAGATTCACTAGAAACTATCCTATAACTATACTTGTAGTGCAAATTTGTAACTAATAATTTCGGTAAAAATGTCAAGCAAACACTAAAACTTAAATTTCATTAAATACTAAAACTAAAATTAGAATAAAATATAATTATCAAATATTATTATCAAGAGCTTCATCGATCTGCCTCCTGAATACCGCGTTTGTACGCATTAGGAGATAACTACAATCGCCACGCTGGGCAATAAATGGCGATTGCAGTTGTGCCCACAATGAAGTCACTGCTGCCCATCATCAGCCTTCAATGAATGAATGGTCAATGAACTCCGATGTCAATCCCTTAGTCGACTCTTACGACACCCACGGGAAGAGTAGGGGTGGTGACATGTATTACTATCGGGATTAATGGTGGTGACATTATAACCTTATTGAAATACCAATACCCTGTTATGCTTTTCTCTAGAATCGACTGACTCCTATTTACTGTGAGAGACTAGTCAGTAATAAAGACTGGACTCAGTAGAAAAGCTCCGATACCTGAGATGTTACTTTTTTACCACTTGGCTTAGAACGACAGAAAAAGGAAAAGTTTCATGATCATGCTGTTTACTCGTGGATTCATCAATATAATCATGGAAATATGTCTACTAATGAGCAAAAATTAAGCAAAAAATTTTTCTCTAAATTAAATCACTTTTTTTAGCACAATAATTATACGTCACTACATTACTTTGATAACATTTTGTATAAATTATGTTTAAAATAGCAAAACACAGTCATAGAAAAAGAGGTGCGTGTGCATTTTTCTTTGGTATTTACGTGTAATATTTAAACTGATAAATATTGTGTGTAAATAAAGACTGAAAGGGTCAAATAATACGTATTGGCTTGCTAAGTTAAGAGACATTTACGAATATGGGGTTAGTTTATATTTGTAAAATAAATCAAAAACAGTTAAATAATTCTTTAATTCGCCATTTGTAAGTACAATGTTTTGTATTTGTATAACAGAGCTGAAATAAATCAATAACAGTTCGATGAATTATACAATGTACTTCTTTGCATCTTCTTCTTTAGGTGCCATATCCTAACGGATGTCGGTGGTCACCATGCGAAAGTTTTCTCCACTCTTTGCTGCTCTTGAAAGGATGACAACATCAGCAGTACTGGTCCAGACCCTAATGTTTTGACTACATGTAGTTCTAGTTTTTCTTCTTCCTCTTCTACTCTCTACTTTTCCTTCTATTTTGTTTGTTATAATTAGAGATCGGATAAATGTGCGTCATTGTTCTCAATATATGGATATAATTCCGAATTTGATTAATTGAATAATTAAACTAATAATTTCTTGAGGTTTCGAAAATTTGAGGTGACGATTTACAAAGATTTTCATAGTTACCGGTGTCAAATAGGTAATGTTCTGATAATTATTAATTTATTAATTTTTCAGTCAA
>JALPQI010009143.1:0-46645 GCA_025490895.1 Thaumatotibia leucotreta
TCCCGCTTTTTGAGGGCCTACTACGAAGGTTTCAAAGTCGAATGACGAATCGAGATAATATATTCTATATCTATCTTTTTTTTCGTAACGAAATGAAAGTGACGGATTATAATGAAGTTTACATGTTCGAAGTTTGCATTATACCCCGCAGCATGAAAATATGACCTACGACTAGCATACGCAACGATACGGAAAAAATTAAAGTTTTTTTTTCAATCTCTCAGCAAATTGCATTTGACTCACTAGTTTCAAGCAGCAAAACCCCTATATTCGAGTCGCTCTGATGAAAAAATATTTTTCACACCACCTATTCGAATACGTGTCTTTTCTTCCCTGCTAGGAGGGACCAAAGTGGCACTTTTCAGTTCAAGGACTTTCTATTGCCAGCCTAAAAAATACAAAGAAATATTAAAATAAACAGTACGTTCATAATTGATAAAAATTTCTTCAGAATCGAATATTTGCATAAATATTAAATATGTGATATATATCTTTTATTTTTCTCATAGGTGGTGTGATAAGCAGTATGTGTCACACGGTATCAAAATTATTACGTCTTGGGCGTTAACGCTTGAATCCTTCATTACGCTCAGGATTCCACTTTAGTTGAATCCGTCACTTTATTCAGGATTCAATATACGCCCACGCCGGAAATATACCGCTTTGATCCCATAAACACAATCTACTATTTCACACCACTTATTCAAACACGGGTTTTTTTTTCCTGCTAGGAGGGATCAAAGTGGCACTTTTCTGTTGATGGACTTTCTGTTGCTAGCCTAAAAAATAACAATAAAATATGAAAATAAATAGCAAGCGTACGTAATCAATTACGAATCCATTATACGCAATAATATTAAATATGTAACGTCTATTATTTTTCTCATAGTTGGTGTGAAACACGGTAATCAGGGTATATGTCACACGGTATCAAAATTATTTTTGTCTTGGGCGTTAACGCTTGAAACTCTCATTTCGCTCAGGATTCCACTTTAAAATTATAAGTATAATTTAATGAATAGAGATTTAATTAGCATGAAGAAAAAGATATAACATAAAAAAAAATGTTACTATAAATATTATGAATCATTGATTTATCGATAGTTATTCAACTAGCGCGTTTTCGACCGGAGGCACCGGTTGACCTAAAGTGATGCTCTTACCCCGCGCTCTCCGCCGTCTATTTCGAAAACGGTTCAACGTATAAAAAATGTTTTTATGCAAAAGTTGTAGAGAATTTTGTATTCTACAATATTGTCATACATATAAAGAGTAAAAATTCCATAGGAAAAGAAATATGAACAAAAAAAGCGCAAAAAGACGATTTTTGTGACCTTTTGACCTTGAAATTTAATAGTTGCGTACACCCTACCATATGTAGGTTTTGAGACAACTTTAAGGGTGTCAATATAGAACTATTTACAAAGTTACAGCTGGGTATCTCGAATTCCGAGATTCTTACCAAATTTCAGCTAAAATGACTGGCCTATACAGGAAAGAAGACAAGTACAAGCATGACGATGGTTTTGCATCATGTTGTTCGATGCATATTTTATTGCAATTAATTAGGTACCTACAGCCAACGGCAAATTAAGGTATATATAAAATAGTCAAAAATACGTGTCAGTGCACTTTCATTCTGTAACGGGTACTAAGAACGTCGCGTCGTAACGTAACATAAAACGATTCTATTAGGACTACATATTTTTGCACTTGATTACATATACATAAATGTTTATTTGCAAAACACATGTTGAACTGTTTCCTTCATACTATTTCCTGCATATTATTTCTTCACTAAAACACAAGAAAAAGTATTATTACAGTAAACAATAATTATAAAATTCTTCACTTACATTCACATCGTATCGTCGTTGAGATTGCCAATTCTGTTATGTGTAAATTTCAAATTTGACAAAAGAAGACTATAAACATAAAGGGTGTCCCAGAAGTAAAGAGACAAATTTCAAATTTTGAACTATTTGAAAATATTTTTATTTCTTTAAGAAAAATTACTGTCATGTCCACCGTTTGTCTCCAATCTGTAAAATTTAGTGGGAAATATGATTGTATTATTGAAATTTTAGAAATGAAAAGAGCTGATCACGTGGTATTCGCTAAAGAGTTGTTCAGAATTATGAATGTTATGGAAAAAACGGACACGATATCTAATTTTTTCTTCAGAGGGAGTAAGGAGAACTACTTTGTATCGAATTATAAAGCGTTTTGAAGAATCACATGAACACATTTTCAAGAAGATTCCGGGAAAAAATTTACTATTTCCGTAGCTATGAACATAAATAAGGTAAAAAAAAGTGTATGAACGGAATCCTTCGATGTCTGTTAGAGCTGCTGCGGATAAATCGAAAATATCGAAGTCAAGTATAGCTCGTATTAAAACATGCGACTTAAAGCTTAAAGCATTTGCAAAACTGTCAGCTCCTAAGTACTTTAAGGACCAGGAAGTGCGAGCTAAAAGAGGATGCCGAAGAGCGTATGAAAAAACACTGAAAAAAGTTCTCATAATTGATGATGAGACTTACGTGCCCGTGGACCCAACGGATATTCCCGGGAAGCAATACTAACATGTGACTCGACGGGACTCCGTAGATTATTCGCAAAAACTTGTAGCAAAGGTCAAATTTTTCAATAAATATCTCGTTTGACAAGCCATAGACCAAAATGGCAATACATCTTAACCATATATTTGCACAGGCTCTATGACCGCACGTATTTATTTGAGAGAATGTGTGATAATGCGATAAATTTCGTTCATAGATAAGCATTACCAGAGGGAAGAA
The DNA here is from genome assembly GCA_025490895.1 of Thaumatotibia leucotreta. Taxonomy (NCBI): domain Eukaryota; kingdom Metazoa; phylum Arthropoda; class Insecta; order Lepidoptera; family Tortricidae; genus Thaumatotibia; species Thaumatotibia leucotreta. Next base: position 2,802 of record JALPQI010009143.1, read on the forward strand.
ATTATATTCTCGCCGGATGTGGCGTCATGCCACTACGCCACGAAATTTACTCAACATCTAGAGGCTGCAGGTATAGATTTTATACAAAAACATAACAACGCCCCAAATGTTCCCCAAGCTGCTAGTATTGAAGCTTATTGACCTTTATATAAACGAGAATATAAACGAACAAAGAACCCAAATTGTTGACTGGATTTTAAGCATAGATGGACTAAATTGGCTAAAAGTGTGACAGCTAGTTCTCGAAAAGCTGTAATGAGACGAGTAGCAATCAACCTTAGAAAAATTGGCTACAGAGCCTTTGCACAAGCAAATTTCATGTAAAGAAAGAAATAAAATGAAATTCTGAAGTTAATTAAATGTAAATAGTAGTGTTTTGTAAGATTTTTTTATTAAATATTTTCATTCGAATCTTGTCTCTTTACTTCTGGGACAGCCCATATGTCATTTGGATTGATTTTTCAGTTCCTGAAATCGTGCACATAACGGAATTGGCAATCTCAACGACGGTATATTATATTACATAATAAGCACAATCAAGCATTTTCGTTTGTTATATTGACGACAATTACGAAGTACACGACTTTATTTATAACATTAAAGCATAATACTTAGGTAGTGAGAATTTATATTGTGAACATAAAATAGGTATGGACGACAATGCACATTTTTTAAGAGGTATAAAACCATTTAAACAATGCCTGTACCTATTGAAATGTATCGATAACCTGAGAAAAATATTTAAAACCAATAAACAGATAATAAACTGCACTAGGTAGTATTCGACATGAGTACGTTATCTCAAAGTAATACCTAAACGCTAAATTTGAAAAGATACTGTATTTGCACATACGAAAAAAATCTACATTTCTCGTTAAGTATTGACACGCATCTGGAAAAAAATTATAGTATTTTAATGCAACCCTTGTTTAAGAGAGGTCAAAAAAGATGAGTGGCGAGGGTAACAATTTGAGGCGAAGCCGAAAATTGTTATTAAGGACGCCACTAGCATTTTTTAACTCAGTTAAACAATGTTGATTATAATACTTTTTCTACGACCACACACTTATTTTCAAATAAAATTGTAAATTTGAGAAATATTCTTAGTCAAACACACTTTTATTAGGGTAAGGCCGTGGATTTTGACGAATGTGACACAGACATAACATAAAAAAAATACGTTACGTTACCATAAAACGCAACGAAAGTTACTATAAAGCTCAGCTCATACTGGTATGAACTCTGATTAAATAAAGGTCTTAAAAAGAAAACATATTTTTATCGCTAAATACTTGTTTTAATCAAATATAATAATCAACCCATATAATGTAATTTCTCATACTTAGTAATTACTTAAATTAACGGTATTTACAAATGTTTTTGGCCATAATCTTTGGAACTAAATAAACTAAAATAAATCACCATAAATGCTTAAATGAAAAATGAACTGTTATTAATTAACACTAATAAACGCATTAATAACTATACTGTATTTCATTAGCCCTAGGGGGGTAAAATTACCCACTGGAAAAAGCTGATTACTTCTAAAAACGCAAATCAAAATACCTAAATAATAAAATAATTTGATTTATTTCGCAAACACTTGTTACAGTATGCTGTCATTCAAAATCTAATAAAACTCATTTAAATTAGTAAATTTCTGTGTCCACTTCCCTTTACCACATGTTTTCGTTACGTAACATAAAAAATACGTTACGTTTTTTAAAAATGTAACGTATTCGTAACACAAGTGTAACGTATATTTGAAAAAAGGTTGATTATCTTGGTAAATAATTGCAATCTGAACATAACAGTACATGCTACTGACGTTTAAAACTAAACCCTTTCGTATGAAAAAACAGCCGTTTAATAATAATCACTACTTACCGTGAAAATCACACTACCACTTTAGACGTTTTTTGGTAAAACTTTCGCCGCGTGCAGTGTGACAAGCATTTGTTAACGAATTAATGGGAGTGAGTGTGCTTATGGGTGTCGCCCTACTAGAATAAGAGTTGCTAGTGTCGATAAACAAATTTCTACCAACATTGGCTTAAATATGACCTTAAAAAAGCGTTACGAAAGTATCGTATCGTAAGTTTGGAATTGGAGACCCAAAAAGTAAAGGGAAAGAAAACAGTAAATTTGTTCACATATCATAAGTCCTTAATGAACAAAGCATCGTTTATCATTATAATTTGGTTTAAAAACAAACATTTAATGCTGACAAGTGTAATAATATAAAAAAAAAGGTTTTAAGTGCTCGTAGTCGAAAAAATTACTCGACTTTCGTTACGTTTTTGGCAGAAATATTTATTTATTAATTTTAAATAAAGAGCTAAATTAGCTATTTCATTTGATTACATGTAACTGAGCATAGGGGAATATTTTAAAATTGATCAGAGTTCTCTAGATGTTATCAGTTTTTTTTTATGAGCAAGACAAATTTTAAGCTCCGAATTCGTCAAAATCCGCGGCCTTACCCATTAATCATCAAGGTCGGGCGGGAGACGTCAAAATTAAAAAAGAAAGCTCCTCTATGGTTTACCATTCATCAGAAATTATATTTAAAATTAGGTTGGCAGCCATGTATTTCATTAAGTCTTGTATACACAAGGTGTCTTAAAATGCAAAAAACGCACTGCGTGTAAACCCGAATGCGTTTATAGGGAATAGACAATATAGACTTATCTTGACATGTGTAAGGTAGGGGCTTAAAGGTGTGTTAACGACCATGTAAATGACAAATAAAAGTACAGGAGTAGAAAAAAACAATTTAATATACTACGACCTACGACGAACGAAAGTTGTAACGTATCGACATCAATTGAAGATAATTCTTTGCTTTGATTCTTTTTGTAGGCGTTCGATTTAAAATATCATGACGTCGCCGCGTACCACGTGACCTACAATTGTACGTCAGTGTTTTCATTCAGGATACTATGGAATTAAACAGAGCGGGTAGAATTTCAACCAATGAGATTCGAGCTAGTTTGTTGTTAGCCAATGGTAAAAGATGTTCAGTATGAGGTGATTCAAAGACGTCGAATGAACGAACAATTGAGGGATTGAGAATGAGAGTTGAGAGAATCTGACTTAAGGGAGTGTAACAGGTATTCGAGGCTTTTTCGTCGGCAGAGCGTCGAGTCGTAAGGAAGTCAGTGAGTTTAGTTCGTAAGGCATATCGTGTTTAGAATTGTTCACAGATATAGCAGGCAGGCTTTACGGCAGCGGAGGCATAGGGCGAGTAACACCATTCCTGGGCGTGATTCGAAGATAGAAATGCGGTACCACCCGGCATTTGGGCGCACAAAAGATGCACCACATGGATATGGTACGTCGCCTCTGGCATACTTTATATTTATAGGAATTGCTTTGTGATTTGTAGAATAATAGGTGCATCGAATCATACGGGATTCTAGCGATATATGTTAGAAAGTGGGTAGATTCAGATTCTGTTGAAAATTAAATTGATACGTTGTTCTTTGCAGATGGGCGTGCCCGAATATCTAGTTTCTATTATGCGTGTTCAATTGTGCTAATCGTGTTTATTCATAGTCTAAATATTGAATAGTTATTATTCCGACATACTTTCGACAATGCTTTATAGAATTACTAAGTGGTAACGAATAGTACTGGTTGATTAGTGACTACTATAAGTTTACGGCAAACCGACATAAGGGCGAACGTAAGTTATTTAATATTAATTTAATGAATTAGTTTTAGCTTGTAGTTGGGGTCCGGCTTGTGTGGGAGTGTCTGGATACAGGGCCCGTGTCTGGATGGTTTTCATGCAGATTGGATCTTAAATTGCAATCTATGACAGGAATATAATGATAAATCATTGCTTGTGGTCGTGCGTGTGTCCGGTTGATTTAATTTACTTAACTTGGTTTATAATGTTCAGCGTAACGGCAATACGAAGATAATCGTGTGACATTTTAATAACGTAACATGTTTATCTAAATATTTTCTGTATTAATTATTAGGTTGCCGTATTCTTTGGTCGACAGTAGTAGACTAGTGGAGCGCGCAGCATTGGTTCATGTAGGTTGTATAGATGCGCCACGTGTTAACACGTTCAATGCGGTAGGGGTCTTTCGACCTCTTAGAAGGTGTGGTTAGTTACGAGTTAAGCCTATTGCATCAGTGTTAAAATATGATACTTACAAAGTGAATAATTAAATAAACTGTTTTATAATGGTGTTTTACAAATACTGTGATTCATTAATATTTGATTATTAGATATAGTGTTTCCCTTAAATTTGGTTTGAATTCAGTGCCATTCTACTCCGCTGAGAGCTTGTGGTATTATTTTAGCACACTATTATATTTAATACGTTCACTGCGGTTGGAGGTTTGGGGTCTTCCGATCCCTTACAAAGTATGGTTAGTTGTGAGCTAAGGTAATTGCCGCAGCGAAGATGTTAGGATGGCTGCTTTCCGTATTAGATTATAGCTCTCATCATATTGTACAGTGTATAAATGTTGGTAGGTAACTAAATAAATATTTCTCATTTCCGGTTCATGTCCATCGGCGAGAGGCAATATCATCCAGGGATGAAGGGTGTGGAAATGCGGAGTCGACACTACGGGAACTGCTTAGTACCTGCAGTTACATCAGCATCTAATACTTCGTCGGTCGCAAGTGATGCTCAAAGGCGTCAGCCATTTTGTCTTGACAGGACTCCGTTGAACTGGTGTGTTGCTTCTGGTTTATTTAATAGATAGGAAAATCTACCCTCCAAATTAAGGGTGTGCCATATTGAAAAATAATTCTAAACTTAAATATATTATATTAATGTTACGGAGAGCGGGCTAGGATCTATTTTAATTGAATACCACTATTTAATGAATTATTGGTTAATTATTTAGAGTTTATACTTTATTGGAATAATTATCGATTAAACAGAATATTTCATGAGCAATAATTGCTTGATTAGTTTTAGTATTTGAATTACTCTTTTAGTATTCTTCTATTATTCCGTTCAATTATAATCCGTAATCAAAATTATTAACTTCTTATGAATACCCCTTATAAACATAATCTTTTCTACTTTCCGGTGTTTCGTGCATACGAGAGAGAGGGCGCCATGTACAGACGACATCACGACACCGCTACACGCGTGCTTCGTGTTGGGTCTGCCCTGCTACTCCATTCATAAGGGTGCCATATACAGCGTCTGCATCTCTGCGTCACTGCTCGCGTGCTACGTGTTGGGTCTACACTGTTATTCCATACATTATTATCGTCCATTCGAGCGGATATACGTTTCATTTAGAATTAAGGGTATTACAGATTTAACATCTACCGTACGACATATAACTGCAGTTGATATTTTAGTTGTCAATCGTGATTGAGAATCTAATATAATACATAATTATATTGCTGTTTACAAGTTCTAGATTGACAACGCACTGCTATTTAATATCTTATATTTAATGTCATAAATATTGGGCTATGATCAGTGCATCCACTTACTTGATTTATCTAGACGCGGCTTTTTGCTAATGAATCACGCAGTAATTGAAGTCACTAAGTAGAAATAGTTGATCCATCAATAGTATATTAGAAACTATGAATGCGTGATTCATTACAATGATTATAAACTGTATATCACGTGTGCGTTATGGATTTGAGACTCTTATAAAATGATCCAGATTTTAATATTTTAAACTTATTCTAAACATTTAAGTATATATTACCCTACTGTCAATTAAAGCATAATTTGAGCTACTTACATCATATAACGGAACGTATAAATTCACGGATTTATTGATTAAAATGCTAAATATATTATTTTGAATTGGAATTGACCGCGTTTAACAATAAAGTTGTAATTAATGGAATTGGGCTTACGTATCTTTGATAATGTGATTCGTTTAGTTGAGAGATGTGGTTCTAGTAACTATTATGGAAATATTAATATTAAATTTAGAACTCTGCTTACGTCCGGGATCGAGGTTCTCATAAGTCACCTAATTTGTTAGGGGACCACGAGTTTCATGGTAGAACTTCGTCTTTGATCGATGCCCTCGCGTGATCTTTGAAAAGGGTGAATCGCTTGGGCTTGTAATTTATTTACACTCGCGAAATGGACCGCTTGGCTAGAACTATTCTGGCAAGACGTCCAAATAGCATACGATAAGACATCTGTACCCTTGTTTGCTAACATTTGTGGTTAAAGACCCCAATTATATATTTACATACAATCTAATTTTTATACTATATGGGCGAGGCTGCAAGTGCGAAGCTCAACGATCTTACAGACTATTGACTTAGTTGTCTCATGCTTTCGGGCTGGGCTTGCTACCATGGAGCTTGAATAATACTGTGCATTGATGTGCAATTCCCAGTACTATGGTCACACTTGGTTCTTTCATTTGTAATACTACGGGTTCTGAATTGCCTTCTCTAAATGTCAAAGAGGTAATATATACAAGGGGTACCTTTGTAGCCATGCAAACAAGTTAATTCATATTGAACAATAATTCGGTGCTTGTATTAAGTGTTCAAAAGATATACCAATCAACATATTATATACGTATTCTTGCTATCTCAACTAACTGATTCCATTATCATCGTCATTGTCATGCCCACATTGACTCCAGATTATTATATGACTCTTCTAGAAAAGAGTATTATTATTACAAAATTATCACATTCTTATTTTAGTCTCGGAATTTGTATCTTCGGATCTATTCCTAGCGTTTGGATATTCTCAATGCTAGTCTGTTGACTTACCTGAGGGTTTTGCATCGGTTTGCAACACTAAATACCCAATATGGATAGTATAGAATCGGTCCACGCTGAGACTCTCGTTCAGGCATTACCATTGTCATGTGTGTGTTCATCAACACAGTATAATACATAAGCGTCATTTAGTTATAAGTTAGTTTTAAGTGGTTTAGTATTAAGGTACTGATTCATCGCTATTTCTGCGTTCACTTCAGCTTTGCCTCGGCTTGCTGAAGACACAATAATGTTATATCAAACATAATATTTCTGAGTATTCTTATAGAATACTATTACATAAGTGGTTGTCTCATAACGCTATGGGACTTATCTAATCATACGGCTTACATATATATTATACATTAACGTCTTGAGAGGAATATTGTCATATTCTTATTCTCAAGTCCCTGAATTTGTATCTTCGGATCTATTCCTAGCGTTCGGATATTCTATACAAGTCCATTGTTATACTCGAGGGTTTTGCATCGGTTTGCAACTCTAAATACCCAATCTGGATTGTATAGAATCGGTCCACGCTGAGACTATCGTTCAGACATTGGCCAACATAATGACGTGTGCGTTTGGTTAATATATTATACGAGCGGCTTATAGCTGATCATAGGCAGCTATTTTATTCTTACAATAATCAAGAATAACACTGTATTAGTAATGTAAGACTAAGCGTGGTTTATAGTTGATAAGTTAGTTTTAAGCGTTTATCATTAAGGTAATTCATAAACTGTAAATCCAATTAGTTGTGACCTTGACCAGGATCTGATTTATTTATTATTTTGCCTATTTAGGCACAATTTGATGTTCGTGAAATGGTCTGAGGTTTGAAAGTGAGGAATGTTCATTGTCTGTACTTGTTCCAACAACCACACATGCAGTCATCTATTAAAAGTTATCTAATTTGTGTATTATTTAATATTTTAGTAAAATAAAGATAAGTTTAATAAGAATTGTTGCAGGTATTCATACAACAAGTATTTATTTCTGTTGGTAAGTTTTATTTTACATTTTTATGATTGTATGTTGAAAAACTAACTGTGTGGGTAAAATTCACGTTTCTAATCGTATTATATCCATTAAGTTCTGTTTTGCATTATGCAAACTACTAATAATTATTATATTTTATGACTTTTATGACATGTCCCATTTAAATGTAATGTTTGTTTTTCGTTCCCTGTCTCGCGTGTGTATATTAAATTGTAGACGTCATTAGATTGCTTCAATCTGGCTTCAAATTCGTGTCTATCTTTCATTTCGATTTTAGAAATATTTCGATCATTTAATTACACTTTACCAGTAAATTATTGTATTTTGTTCTGTTAGGGGTATCTAGGTTACTTTTGCTAGCGTTCTTATAATTTTCTTGTGACAACTGTCTTATTTGCCCCATTTAGGTTATTTTCAGAATTAAGTTTTCAGTTTTATGACTTTCCTTAATTTCGATCTGCCTTTTATTTCGTATTATTACAGTAATTATCCATTTAGCTTAAAATATTTTGCATTTTGTTCTGTTAGGGGTATCTAGGTTTCTTTGGCTAGCGTTCTTATAATTTTCTTGTGACAACTGTCTTATTTGCCCCATTTAGGTTATTTTCAGAATTAAGTTTTCAGTTTTATGACTTTCCTTAATTTCGATCTCTGACTTTTATTTCGTATTATTACAGTAATTATCCATTTACTTTAAAATATTTTATTTTGAATTATGTTCTACGCTGATTTATAGGCACATAACATTAATGGGATACCTGTGTAATTCATGTTGTTCAGATTTTAAATTTATGTGGAAGTATATGAAATTATTAACTTTTAAAGAATTACTTCAGACAATATTTTAAGTGCTTTCTAATACATAAACTTGATTGATAAAATATTTTATTGATTTATTTTGGAAAGCCAGATTTAATTTATTACTAAAATTGATACCGATGTCCATGGGTTTCAAATATGATAAGGATATTACATAATTCGAAGTTTAATACTTAACAGATTTTTTAAATAAAGGTACAAATTTGCATATTTTCCATGAATTAGTTATATAGTTTAATCCTTTCGAGAAATTTAAATCCATCCTTTAATGTAATGTATGCCATAAATGTCTTTGTCTTGTGGGCGTGTTTCATAGCCACAAATTTATTTCCACTCTTTGGGCTTGCTTTGGAAACTCCTAAGTGAATATGAATCCTTAATTTCATTAAAGAAAAAAAATCGACACAATTCTTGTTACATTGGGCTGTTAGTGATGTTTTATTTCGTTTTCAAAAAAAATGTTGTTCTCTTTTTTGAGTTTATTCCTTTTGTTTGATTTCAGGTTGAAAGTAAATTTATTGTTTCCTTTTATAAGAATGAGCAGTTACTATTTATTATTGACTTAATATTTATATTATACCAAGTTGAGTTAAATAGTCAAAACTCAATTGTAGAATAAATTGTATTCCTTGGTGTATAGGTACATGATTTAGACAAAATTTGCAAATATTCGTTTAATTAAAGAAGCGAATTTGTAATGTCTGTAGTCTTCTATTTCGAAGCATCGTTGGTTCCGTAGAATTTTGATTTGTACACTTGATAATTTACTTTTCTTATGTTAATATTTACTTTTCCAATTTGTTTTGAGCTTCTGGTAGACTTTTAGATTTTTAAATAATTCATTCAAAGAGTTCTACAAGCCTTATTTTCATATTCAGAGTAACAGGATCCTGCATGATAACTTATTAAATTACTATATATTGCAGCGGGTTATATTATTAATTTAAATTGTCTATGTAGTTACTATTTAGCAATTTCAGATTTGATGGTTGAAATAGGTGTTATTTAAACAACCACTATATTAACTGATTAAATTTAATTCTTATTACATGGATTTATTGATGTAGCGAAAGCTTATTAATTTTGACTTCAGGTTATAGATATTTATTCCCAGAAATTTAATTTATGTGTCACTTAGGAATAAGTAAAGTATTAAAATTAACATAAATAATGGAGTGAGAATGAAATTCTAGTACTAAATTATTTTAAATAAATATGCATCGTTATAGGGTTCATTGTATCTTTGCATTGGCGTTGGGGGTAATTTAATATTTACTTATCAAATAGTCAAGTTAAACTAAAATATTATATTTTGTCTTTGAAATTATGAAATAAGAGTTTAGTGACTATAACTGGCTCCTCTTAATGATTATTTGTTGTTTCTGTAGTGGTCTACCAGGGTGGCTTTTATACACCTGTGTAATATTTAAATATCGTGAGTTACATGTTCAAAAATCTAGCGGTTGAAATTGTCACTCTTGTGCCGTTTAATATGTTTGAGTAGGGTATTGTTGAATAGGTTCCCTGATAACCATGTGTTATGATTACATATTGCTTTTAGTAGGAATGGGTCTCTAATTGATTCATTGAATGAGTGCCAATACTATAAATATTCACAATTAGTTTCGCGTTTGTAGGAAGCATTACTGTCTTATTTAAGTTAAATTGATAGATAATTATCAACTTTCATGTTCTTTAAGGGTTAATTTTACATTGGAATCATGATTAATCTACTGAATTTTGATGTTTGATGCTACATATTTGTTTCAACTTACACGTAGTCCTATTTTTTATTAATTCCAATAAAGGTTGATTGGGTATATTTATCTTTAAATTCATACTGCATCTAGTTAGGCCCTTTATTAGATTATACAGATAAGTAATTATAAATTTAATTTGAATCACGAACTTCTTTGCACATTTTAGTTTTATTACTTTACCCTTCATTTGCTTTTAATTTAGATTTTTTCATTCTACAGTTTTATACTTAGGTATATAAATGGTTAGTCTAAACTCTTAACAGGTAATGATATGAGCAAATTGAGTCATTTCGATTAATTCATTCCCTTCGTTGTTATGACATGATCCAAAATGCTTTTACAGTAGGGATTTCGTGTGGTTTGTATGTATTGTTTATAAACATTGTTTTATCAGTTTCCTGAGCATTTATTACATGGAAATTCTTTTTCCGCCAGCTTACATTAAAGCTGTCAAAGGTGGACGTCGGGTTACTCTGAGACAGTTGACCTCCAAGGTTTTTTAAGAGATAAAATCTACATATTTAATTGTTTGATTCCATTTCCATCCATCCATTTTAGTTTGTCGAGTTCTCGTTGTGTTGGTTGTAGATAAGTCACTGTAGTTTTGAGAACACAATCAGGATTCATTATTATGGTTCATTAATAGTTATTGTTGCTGTTATTTCGGAACATCATTTGATGTGTTTTATAGTTTCTAACGTTCTTAATTGTAGTTATTTACGCGGTTATTTAATATTTGTTTAATGACAAGGAGTTTGATCATAAATATAAAATGTTAGAGTGTTGAAACCAGCCATATTCTGCAAGAAGTAATAGGTACGTTACTTTGCCCAGTTCTTTTTGTTTTAGAAACCGTCCATTTAGGTGGATTCGCAAGTTGCATTCAGTATGATAATAGTAACTTGATTAATAAAATAACGTAGTTTTATTTTTGTCTTGACTTCATAAAATTAAAGATAATATCATATAAACGCCTTTTATATTCTCTTCTTTTACACGTTATTTGTGATTCAGGATAATCGAGGCTCGATTTATTTAAAGTTATTTCAAAGAGTGGTTTCGTTACTTGTCATGATCTAAGTGCTCTAATTATCTATTCTTGATGTCTATTCTATTGTTAGTATTATTACTCCGGTAAACTCCGTAAATATACTAAGGGCGATTGTAACGTATCGACATCAATTGAAGATAATTCTTTGCTTTGATTCTTTTTGTAGGCGTTCGATTTAAAATATCATGACGTCGCCGCGTACCACGTGACCTACAATTGTACGTCAGTGTTTTCATTCAGGATACTATGGAATTAAACAGAGCGGGTAGAATTTCAACCAATGAGATTCGAGCTAGTTTGTTGTTAGCCAATGGTAAAAGATGTTCAGTATGAGGTGATTCAAAGACGTCGAATGAACGAACAATTGAGGGATTGAGAATGAGAGTTGAGAGAATCTGACTTAAGGGAGTGTAACAGGTATTCGAGGCTTTTTCGTCGGCAGAGCGTCGAGTCGTAAGGAAGTCAGTGAGTTTAGTTCGTAAGGCATATCGTGTTTAGAATTGTTCACAGATATAGCAGGCAGGCTTTACGGCAGCGGAGGCATAGGGCGAGTAACACCATTCCTGGGCGTGATTCGAAGATAGAAATGCGGTACCACCCGGCATTTGGGCGCACAAAAGATGCACCACATGGATATGGTACGTCGCCTCTGGCATACTTTATATTTATAGGAATTGCTTTGTGATTTGTAGAATAATAGGTGCATCGAATCATACGGGATTCTAGCGATATATGTTAGAAAGTGGGTAGATTCAGATTCTGTTGAAAATTAAATTGATACGTTGTTCTTTGCAGATGGGCGTGCCCGAATATCTAGTTTCTATTATGCGTGTTCAATTGTGCTAATCGTGTTTATTCATAGTCTAAATATTGAATAGTTATTATTCCGACATACTTTCGACAATGCTTTATAGAATTACTAAGTGGTAACGAATAGTACTGGTTGATTAGTGACTACTATAAGTTTACGGCAAACCGACATAAGGGCGAACGTAAGTTATTTAATATTAATTTAATGAATTAGTTTTAGCTTGTAGTTGGGGTCCGGCTTGTGTGGGAGTGTCTGGATACAGGGCCCGTGTCTGGATGGTTTTCATGCAGATTGGATCTTAAATTGCAATCTATGACAGGAATATAATGATAAATCATTGCTTGTGGTCGTGCGTGTGTCCGGTTGATTTAATTTACTTAACTTGGTTTATAATGTTCAGCGTAACGGCAATACGAAGATAATCGTGTGACATTTTAATAACGTAACATGTTTATCTAAATATTTTCTGTATTAATTATTAGGTTGCCGTATTCTTTGGTCGACAGTAGTAGACTAGTGGAGCGCGCAGCATTGGTTCATGTAGGTTGTATAGATGCGCCACGTGTTAACACGTTCAATGCGGTAGGGGTCTTTCGACCTCTTAGAAGGTGTGGTTAGTTACGAGTTAAGCCTATTGCATCAGTGTTAAAATATGATACTTACAAAGTGAATAATTAAATAAACTGTTTTATAATGGTGTTTTACAAATACTGTGATTCATTAATATTTGATTATTAGATATAGTGTTTCCCTTAAATTTGGTTTGAATTCAGTGCCATTCTACTCCGCTGAGAGCTTGTGGTATTATTTTAGCACACTATTATATTTAATACGTTCACTGCGGTTGGAGGTTGGGGGTCTTCCGATCCCTTACAAAGTATGGTTAGTTGTGAGCTAAGGTAATTGCCGCAGCGAAGATGTTAGGATGGCTGCTTTCCGTATTAGATTATAGCTCTCATCATATTGTACAGTGTATAAATGTTGGTAGGTAACTAAATAAATATTTCTCATTTCCGGTTCATGTCCATCGGCGAGAGGCAATATCATCCAGGGATGAAGGGTGTGGAAATGCGGAGTCGACACTACGGGAACTGCTTAGTACCTGCAGTTACATCAGCATCTAATACTTCGTCGGTCGCAAGTGATGCTCAAAGGCGTCAGCCATTTTGTCTTGACAGGACTCCGTTGAACTGGTGTGTTGCTTCTGGTTTATTTAATAGATAGGAAAATCTACCCTCCAAATTAAGGGTGTGCCATATTGAAAAATAATTCTAAACTTAAATATATTATATTAATGTTACGGAGAGCGGGCTAGGATCTATTTTAATTGAATACCACTATTTAATGAATTATTGGTTAATTATTTAGAGTTTATACTTTATTGGAATAATTATCGATTAAACAGAATATTTCATGAGCAATAATTGCTTGATTAGTTTTAGTATTTGAATTACTCTTTTAGTATTCTTCTATTATTCCGTTCAATTATAATCCGTAATCAAAATTATTAACTTCTTATGAATACCCCTTATAAACATAATCTTTTCTACTTTCCGGTGTTTCGTGCATACGAGAGAGAGGGCGCCATGTACAGACGACATCACGACACCGCTACACGCGTGCTTCGTGTTGGGTCTGCCCTGCTACTCCATTCATAAGGGTGCCATATACAGCGTCTGCATCTCTGCGTCACTGCTCGCGTGCTACGTGTTGGGTCTACACTGTTATTCCATACATTATTATCGTCCATTCGAGCGGATATACGTTTCATTTAGAATTAAGGGTATTACAGATTTAACATCTACCGTACGACATATAACTGCAGTTGATATTTTAGTTGTCAATCGTGATTGAGAATCTAATATAATACATAATTATATTGCTGTTTACAAGTTCTAGATTGACAACGCACTGCTATTTAATATCTTATATTTAATGTCATAAATATTGGGCTATGATCAGTGCATCCACTTACTTGATTTATCTAGACGCGGCTTTTTGCTAATGAATCACGCAGTAATTGAAGTCACTAAGTAGAAATAGTTGATCCATCAATAGTATATTAGAAACTATGAATGCGTGATTCATTACAATGATTATAAACTGTATATCACGTGTGCGTTATGGATTTGAGACTCTTATAAAATGATCCAGATTTTAATATTTTAAACTTATTCTAAACATTTAAGTATATATTACCCTACTGTCAATTAAAGCATAATTTGAGCTACTTACATCATATAACGGAACGTATAAATTCACGGATTTATTGATTAAAATGCTAAATATATTATTTTGAATTGGAATTGACCGCGTTTAACAATAAAGTTGTAATTAATGGAATTGGGCTTACGTATCTTTGATAATGTGATTCGTTTAGTTGAGAGATGTGGTTCTAGTAACTATTATGGAAATATTAATATTAAATTTAGAACTCTGCTTACGTCCGGGATCGAGGTTCTCATAAGTCACCTAATTTGTTAGGGGACCACGAGTTTCATGGTAGAACTTCGTCTTTGATCGATGCCCTCGCGTGATCTTTGAAAAGGGTGAATCGCTTGGGCTTGTAATTTATTTACACTCGCGAAATGGACCGCTTGGCTAGAACTATTCTGGCAAGACGTCCAAATAGCATACGATAAGACATCTGTACCCTTGTTTGCTAACATTTGTGGTTAAAGACCCCAATTATATATTTACATACAATCTAATTTTTATACTATATGGGCGAGGCTGCAAGTGCGAAGCTCAACGATCTTACAGACTATTGACTTAGTTGTCTCATGCTTTCGGGCTGGGCTTGCTACCATGGAGCTTGAATAATACTGTGCATTGATGTGCAATTCCCAGTACTATGGTCACACTTGGTTCTTTCATTTGTAATACTACGGGTTCTGAATTGCCTTCTCTAAATGTCAAAGAGGTAATATATACAAGGGGTACCTTTGTAGCCATGCAAACAAGTTAATTCATATTGAACAATAATTCGGTGCTTGTATTAAGTGTTCAAAAGATATACCAATCAACATATTATATACGTATTCTTGCTATCTCAACTAACTGATTCCATTATCATCGTCATTGTCATGCCCACATTGACTCCAGATTATTATATGACTCTTCTAGAAAAGAGTATTATTATTACAAAATTATCACATTCTTATTTTAGTCTCGGAATTTGTATCTTCGGATCTATTCCTAGCGTTTGGATATTCTCAATGCTAGTCTGTTGACTTACCTGAGGGTTTTGCATCGGTTTGCAACACTAAATACCCAATATGGATAGTATAGAATCGGTCCACGCTGAGACTCTCGTTCAGGCATTACCATTGTCATGTGTGTGTTCATCAACACAGTATAATACATAAGCGTCATTTAGTTATAAGTTAGTTTTAAGTGGTTTAGTATTAAGGTACTGATTCATCGCTATTTCTGCGTTCACTTCAGCTTTGCCTCGGCTTGCTGAAGACACAATAATGTTATATCAAACATAATATTTCTGAGTATTCTTATAGAATACTATTACATAAGTGGTTGTCTCATAACGCTATGGGACTTATCTAATCATACGGCTTACATATATATTATACATTAACGTCTTGAGAGGAATATTGTCATATTCTTATTCTCAAGTCCCTGAATTTGTATCTTCGGATCTATTCCTAGCGTTCGGATATTCTATACAAGTCCATTGTTATACTCGAGGGTTTTGCATCGGTTTGCAACTCTAAATACCCAATCTGGATTGTATAGAATCGGTCCACGCTGAGACTATCGTTCAGACATTGGCCAACATAATGACGTGTGCGTTTGGTTAATATATTATACGAGCGGCTTATAGCTGATCATAGGCAGCTATTTTATTCTTACAATAATCAAGAATAACACTGTATTAGTAATGTAAGACTAAGCGTGGTTTATAGTTGATAAGTTAGTTTTAAGCGTTTATCATTAAGGTAATTCATAAACTGTAAATCCAATTTTTACAACTTTATCAATTTATATCTTTTAAACTATTTACTCTTCATAATCTTAACTTAATTTTCTGCTGTTACATTCTAAATCTACACTCGACATATATGGGGTATCATATACAGAGTCTAATTTGTAATCTCTTTTACTTATCTGGATCATTTTATAGGCGTTATCTAATTAAAATATTACTTTCATCTAGCTAATATTCACTGCAGATATTATTATTATTTAGGTTTGACAATTTTGGAGTGTTTAATAATATTCACTTATTTGTCCTAATGTCCTAATGTCTAATGTTTTAGTTATCAAGCTTTCTAATTACTTCACATTTAACTCCTTGTGTAGAATATTCAAATGGTTTTGATATTATTGTGTTTGTTGGAACATATTTCGGACATAGACTTTGTAACATTTCTCATACCTCAGAGGATTTGGGTTATTACTTATCATAATGTTGTCCAATTTACCACTAGATGATCATGCTATTATCAATATTTTATTATATTAATTTCTATTTTTGTGTGTGTGTGCAGGTTAACCTTTGGCGTCAGGTTTTTGTACCGTCATGTTTTCCTGACTTAGGTATTTGGCCCTAGCAATCATGACGGTGTATCTCATGAAGTCCTAACCAGACCAAATGAGATACAGAGCTTGTAGAGTCCTTAGAGTTAATTGTAAAACTAATAAGAAATTTTAATTTAATAAATATTTTATTTTTCCTCTCTATACCTTGTTTATTTTATACTTTTCCCTAAACTTTAGATTTCCCTATTACAGAGCTTTATTGGAGCTTCATAGTTTTCACATTTTCAGTAATGAAGCTTTTAGCCCATGTAGGATGTTACAAAGTTATGACACTGACACCCTATTTTCTTGAACATGGCACAAAAACCTGCAGGCCAAAACAATATAGAAAACGTCAGTCACAACGATATCTAATTTAAAAGTTATCTTACTTAATTTGAAGACGAACCCCCGAGCGGCAGTATCGATTACAACATCGAATCGGTTTTGAGACGAAAGAGTAACATGTCATGATACCTTTACAAAAAAGTGAAACATGTTTTTTCTAACCTCAATATTTTAGAAATTTTGAAATATGTAGTGTTTCGTTTCTTGTTTCTGATTTTATCCTGAGATCATATCTTAAGAATAAGATTTTTAAATTGTTGTTGTATCTTGTTTTTCTATTGACGTAATAAAAAGAGATTTAGTTAATATTATAAAATAAGTAAAAAAAGTTTTAAGTTAAACGGTTTTAATTGCACCAAAAACTAGAAAATAAAAATTTATTGTACCTAACCGTAGATGCTACTTTCTGTAGATTACTCACGTGAAACTATTATCACTGTAGGTAGTCTTCCCAAGTCGGATGCTGAAAGCCACGTTTAGCCTCTATGTCAGTGCATTAAGCGTTAATCGGAAACTTTTACCAAACTAAAATAAATACGTGGGGCGTACGCAATTGTGATTAAGTCACTATATATTTAAGAACACACATAGAAATCAAGACACTAATAGTGTAATCATTAGTTTTGTTCTGGCCTTGATAAAAGCTATTTACCTCTGTTGTAGGAGTGATGGAACAGATGGATGATTAATTGCAAAAGTAAAGCTACAATTACATATTTTGAACTTGTACGTTTCTTTATAATAACGCCCCACGTTTTTATTTTAGTTTGGTAAAAGTTTCCGATTAGGTAACGCTTAATCCACTGACATAGAGGCTAAACGTGGCTTTCAGTATCCGACTTGGGAAGACTACCTACAGTGATAATAGTTTCACGTGAGTAATTTACAGAAAGTAGCATCTACGGTTAGGTACAATAAATTTTTATTTTCTAGTTTTTGGTGCAATTAAAACCGTTTAACTTAAAACTTTTTTTACTTATTTTATTTTCAAGTTTTTAGTGCAATTGTTAAGATAATTTCCGATACTATACCTACCTTCTTATTCCAGATCAAAGATGTTGTTTATAATATGTAATACAAACTATGCATTATGCATGCTAAGTAGCGCTTATACTCTCGCGCTTTCATCACGAATCACGACACGTATGTAAAAGTAATGAACATTATTTTATGTGTAACGGGAGGCAAATCCCTGTTAAATAGATATTTTTAGAAATCCGACACTAAAAAATGTTATTAAATATCTCGATCGACAAATGAAAACCAAAGGCTGGGCGTGGTTAATGCACCTAAGCTTGAATGCCCGAAGTGTCTCAAATGGACGTATTATTTATACAATAAGTACCTTAGATAACAGAGACCTGACAATAACGAATATATCAATTAATTTGGTTGATTGAGAAAGCAAGTTAAATTTTTTTATATTGTACACAATATACCTACAAGTCGAATTTTGAGACTATAAAATATAAACTCGTTCTCTCAGTCGACCAACCGGAGGACCGCAGATCTGACGGAATCACTCTATCAGATGGAAGGCCGCAGGCCCGACGGCTCTCCCTACGCGATCCACTCACGCTGTCACTATCAGCTGGAGGGCCGCAGGCCCGACGGCTCTCCCTACGCGATCCACTCACGCTGTCACTCTATCAGCTGGAGGGCCGCAGGGCCGACGGCTCTCCCTACGTGATCCACTCACGCTGTCACTCTATCAGGTGGAGGGCCGTAGGCCCGACGGCCCTCCCTATGCGATCCACTCACGCTGTCACTCTATCAGCTGGAGGGCCGCAGGCCCGACGGCTCTCCTACGCGACCCACTCACGCTGTCACTCTATCAGCTGGAGGGCCGCAGGCCCGACGGCTCTCCCTACGCGATCCACTCACGATGTCACTCTATCAGCTGGAGGGCCGCAGGCCCGACGGCTCGTTCTACGCGATCCACTCACGCTGTCACTCTATCAGCTGGAGGGCCGTAGGCCTGACGGCTCTCCCTGTGCGATCCACTCACGCTGTTACTCTATCAGCTAGAGGGCCGCAGGCCCGACGGCTTTCCCTACGCGATCCACTCACGCTGTCACTCTTATCAGCTGGAGGGCCGCAGGCCCGACGGCTCGTTCTACGCGATCCACTCACGCTGTCACTATCAGCTGGAGGGCCGTAGGCCCGACGGCTCTCCCTACGCGATTCACTCACGCTGTCACTCTATCAGCTGGAGGGCTGCAAGCCCGACGGCTCTCCCTACGCGATCCTCTCACGCTGTCACTCTATCAGCTGGAGGGCCGCAGGCCCGACGGCTCGCCCCACGCGAATCACTCACGCAGTCACTCTATCAGCCAGAGGTCCGCAGGTCCGACGGCTCGCCCTACGCGAACCATTCACGCTGTCACTCTATTAGCCGTGATCCTATGAGTCTATCAGCCGGAGGGCCTCAGTAATGACATACGGTACTAAACCGTGGTCGTGTACAATGGGCCACATAAGAAGGCTCAAAGTCACCCAAAGGGCAATGGAGAAGCCTATGCTAAGAGTCTCTCTGCGAGATCGGATTAGAAATGTGACCATCCGCAGCAGAACCAACGTAACCGATATAGCTCTTCGAATCGCTAAGCTGAAGTGGGTGGGGCTCGTCGCGCGTGGAAACGATGGCCATTGGGGCGGTAAGGTTCTCGAGTGGCGGTCACGTACCGGAAGGCGCAGTGTGGGTAGGCTCCCCACAAGGTGGACTCATGACCTAGTGAAAGTCGCTGGATACGGATGGCACGGGGCCGGTCCTTGTGGCAATCTTTGGGGGAGGCCTATATTCACCAGTGAACGTCTTTCAGCTGATATGATGATGATCATGATAATTGAATCCGTATGTTTCTACCAAATATCTAAAGCAGTACTTCAAAATCTACATATCGCTAAACCTAGCGGTTGTGGCAGGCAGTAACACTGGAGTATCAGATTTGAGGAGTTGGACGTTAGTATTAAATTTGCATGTTTATTTTCTACCTATATACCTACTTCATGTCTAAGGAACTTCTTTAAAATCAAGATATTGATAAAAGATAAACCTTGCCGTTCTTTTGGGCAGTACTGCAGCATCAGGAGTGAGGAGATGGAAGTCAAGATCAGGCTGTTAGTATTTGATTATGCCAAACATGCTATACTTTCATTTTCACGTGTCTAACACTCTCGGTTAAGGAAGGCAGTACGTCTGCAGCATCAGGCTTTGAGGATACGAGGATAAAAATGTTATAATATTGCATTGTCATGGGGACTTGATAAGAGTTCCAAATTTTATTGATTTCGGTGCAGTAGAAGTGGTCGAAAAATCGATCACAAAATTTGAAGCATCGACGACTGTTGATACGCGGTGAAGTTAATAAAAACCGTTTAAAAATCATTTAGGCATGTGAGGTGTAAATCGCCGCCGTTTAACCTTAAAATATATATTGGCCACAGCATCTATCGCAGATGATTGTTGCAGCGTCTAATGTTATCCTACACCATAGGTTGACCGCAACGCTTTCGATGGCTATATAGCCCTAATGCGGAGCGACATTTCCTGCCGCAACGTTCACAGACATGTTGAGAGTCCTGTGGAGGAGGCCTTGCCCTCCGGATCTTTTTCTGTCTGAGAGCCTCCAACCAGTCAACATCGTGCTTCTCCATTCCCTTTCTGAGGTCACGCCGCCATTCCGGCCTCATTTCTGCTTGCCTCTCCCAGCTTTGGGGTTCTATGTTAAAACAGACCAGGTCCCTTTTGCAGCAGTCTTTAAATCTCAGGAGAGGACGACCAACAGGCCTCTTGGCATACGCAACCTGACTCAGCATGACCTGACGTGGCATTCTGATGGGGGCCATTCTGTGTACGTGACCAAGCCAAGCGAGCCTTCGTTGTTTCAAAATTGCTATAATGCTGGAGCAGCGTGTTTTAGAAAGTACCTCCTGGTTGCTCATATGGTCCCTCCATGATACCCCGAGAATGGACCGCAAGCAGCGCATGTGGAATGCATTTAGTTTCCGCTCTTGTTTGGCATATGTAGTTAGTGTCTCTGAGGCATACAATAAAACACTTAGGACGCAGGTCTGATAAACAAGAACTTTTGTGTTTATTGTTAACTTCCTATTTCTCCAGACACGCGAATAGAGTTTCCCGAATGATGTCGATGCTCTGCCAATCCGAGTATCCAGTTCTTTGTCGTTAGACAACGTAGATGTTGTGGTCGAGCCGAGGTAGCAAAAGTGATCTACAACTTCAAGGATGGAGCCATTAAGAAGTATGGTTGGAGGACGATCAACTCCCTGTACCATGACAACCGTTTTTTTCGTGTTCGCGCTCATCGAGAATAGATCACAAGCACGACTGAACCTCGTTACTAACTCCTGCAGGTCTTCTTCGGTGTTAGCGACAAGTGCAGCATCATCTGCATATAGAAGTTCGCGGGTAATAATTTCCAGGCGTTTATTTTTTGATTTCAGAAGATTAATATTAAACAGCCTCCCATCCTCCCTCGTATGCAGATGAACTCCGACATCGCAGTCTCCAAAGGCAGACATAAGCAGAGCCGAGAAAAATATGCCAAAAAGAGTAGGTGCCAGCACGCAGCCTTGTCTAACTCCACGGTTAACGGGAAATGGAGACGAAGAATCACCATCGTAAACTACGGAACCGAGCATGTTCTCATGAAAGGCGCGAATTATGGATAAAAGTTTGGGTGGACATCCAATCCTGTTAAGCACCTCAAATAGACCCTCGCGACTTACAGTATCAAAGGCCTTATTAAGATCGACGAAGGCGATGTATAAAGGGACGCATTGCTCCCGACACTTTTCCTGAATTTGACGCAGAGTAAATATCATATCATTTGTCGAGCGACCTGCGCGAAATCCACATTGCGCCTCTGGGTAAATACGAGCTGCAAGTTTTTCCAGCCTTTTCAACACTACTTTTGCAAAAACTTTCCCAGCAATACTTAGTAGCGAAATTCCACGGTAGTTATTACAGTCACCTCTGTCCCCCTTGCCCTTGTATAGAGTGACTATATTTGCATTTCTCATATCACGTGGAACTGTTGCCTCGTCCCAACAACGCAGTAACAGAGCGTACAGAGGAGATGCAACACACCCAAGTTTTAAGAGCTCTGCGGGTAAGTTGTCACTGCCAGTGCTTTTGCGTAACTTCAGGCTAACAATTGCAGAATGGAACTCATCACCCGATGGAAGGTCATCAAGAGCAGTCATGGCGTCAAAAGGAGGTAGGTCTTGGAGAGCATCGGGCGAGATGTTCACAGGTTCAGAATACAACCCAGCGTAGTGCTGCTCCCATCTTTCCAGCTGTTCTGCTTTGTTAGTGATCGGGCGGCCTTCGCTATCTTTAATGGCGGCACGCTTTCGGCTTGTCGGTCCTATGGCGCACTTTATACCTTCATACATCCCTCTGAAATTACCAGTATCACGGCAGTGCTGAATTTTTTGGCACAGATTGATCCAGAACTTGTTTGCGCAATGACGACTGATGCGTTGAAATTCAGATTTTGCAGACTTATAAGCCGCCTGCTTCGCGCTGCTTCCGGGATCACTTAGCAGACATAAGTGAGATGCTCTCTTCTTCTCTATGAATGGCAACAGGATGGCTTCACTTTCTGAGAACCAGTCTACGACATCCTTATTTTTTATGCCAAACACACTTAAGGCCGTTTCGGTTATCACATTCTTTAGTAGCTGCCATGCTTTTTCGATAGTATCCATGTTATTGATGACATTTCCAGTTAGTTTCTCTTGGATTTCTGCAGAAAACTGAGCATACAAGTCCTTGTCTAACATGGCCCTGGTGTTAAAATGAATCTTACGGCAGTCCTTTCTGCTCGAATGGATCTTTTTTGGCAAAAGGCGAGTCTTAGCCATAATTAAGGAGTGGTCAGTGTCGCATATCGCACTGTGGTATGTACGAGAGTTTAGGACATCACGCAAGTCCCTCTTTCGTGTAATTATGTGGTCAAGTTGGTGCCAATGTCCCGAACGTGGATGTTTCCATGACACTTTGTGGGCAAGCTTGTTTTTAAAATACGTGCCTGTGATACAAAGGGAATAAGTCGCACATAGCTCCAATAGTCGCTGACCATTGTCATTTAAGTTCCCAACTCCATGCCGACCCATGACCTCTGGCCAATCATGGGCATTACTCCCGATCCGGGCATTAAAGTCACCTAATATTAGGACCTTATCAGACACGCGAACACTATCAAGAGAGGAGCGCAAATCATCGTAAAATTTATCTTTGACCTCAGCCTCAGCTTTCAAGGTTGGAGCATATGCGGAGATGATTGTAGTAAAGCCAGAAGCAGTCTGTAGCTTCAATACCATTATACGTTCCGATATTCCTGTAGGAGGCTCTATGCAACCAAGAAGAGAATTCCGAACCGCAAAAGCAACACCATGCTCGCGCCTCTCATCGGAACTCTTGCCTTTCCAGAAAAAGGGAAGAGTTCCGAAGGAAAACTGCTATTATAGACAGGGAGTTGTTGCGGCTTCGGGTTGATGTAGCCGCGTTACAAGAAACCCGTCTGGCTGATGAAGGCAGTCTGCGCGAAGATAACTATACCTTAAAATAATAGCCAATAATTAGACCTGCGTAGCTTCAAGCAAAAAAGCCAAAAACAACAAACAAAAGTTTGTAACTTTATTTACAACTCTCTTTTTTTTCAACATTCAAAAACAAATCTAACTATCCTAACTAACCTACCCTACATTGGCCCTTGTGGCATATAGTACCGGGGATGCTGGCGGCATTTCCTCGCTATGTCGCAATGCTGATATGTCGTGTCGCAAGCTCTTCAGTCTCACGTTGCGTGTTACTTGAATACCGAAACGAAAACCATTGGCATTTAGGGCCTCAAATCCTTTTAAATTAATCTCTTTCCGACCTTACTTTTCCAGATTTTTCGTACAATTCCAACGAAAGTATGTCAAGGTCATCCAAATCGCAACAAACTAAACCCTTTGCCACAGATTCCTGTGACAAATTAGTAGTCGTCTAATGGATTTGTCCGTTTGGTAGTTTTGTCCGAATTCTTGTCGGTCGCACGATTCGTTTTTGTCGACTGCGCTTGAATCGATGTCGCTATCTCGGAATCTGTTTCAGTCGCCGTTTTTAGTCGTGTTTTGTTTTTGGGTTCTCAAACTTTCGAAATAATATCATTAAAGGAATAGAAGTTTTGAAAGGTTTTGGGACCCAGAGCGACGGTAGCGACGGTACCCACAACACAAGCCCTAATTGAGCTTACCGTGGGACTAGGTTGATTTGTGTAAGATGTCCCAAGATATTGCAGGCGCGTACTATTTTGGAATACAGCGTTGTTCATGATAAGCAACGATATGGCCGTGGCAACAATAGGCATATTTCGACATAACTATCAATACAGAAATAAGTGAAAAACTGATAATTTTAATTGAATGCTACACTATTTTACTACATTAGACAATTCTGGACGATGATAGTCGTATTATCAATAACATAAACATTGTTGTTTTGGGTTAGATATGAGATGAGCCTTGTCACTGAAACGGTGTTGCGTACCATCATTATCGGTGTCGCGATATCATTTTTCAATCAGAGACGCAAAAAAAGCAATAATTTAGTGCTAGCTGGGCATAGTACTTGAGGTTCAAGAAATCCGACATAGCGACATGACCTATATGATCAAAGTTCGAGTGATACAATTAGCCAGACCTCTGTTACGGCGATGACGTTCTAAAACAACCGTGACCGTAAGCTAATTTTTATGTTACGATGCCGTTTAACATCGATCCAAGACTTATTTAAGACGCGGACTCCTGCAACCTTGCAAGGTTCAAGACCTTCACCAGGTCATCAGTCCACTTTGTGAGGGGCCTAACCACGCTGCGTCTTCCGTTACGTGGCCGCCACCGAGAACCTTTCCGTTTATTTCATCATCATTACAAATTTAAGAGCTTTGCTCTTGTCGGTGGAGTTCTCGCCACTCTGTCCTTGTCTATGCTACTGTTTTGAGCTCTTGATACGTCACTACTTTAACTTTCTCTTTGGCTTGATCTAAAAATGCACGTCTTGGCCTTCCTCTCTCTCTTCTTTTTTCAATTTTGCCTTCAATTATAGTCTTTATAAAGTCGTCATGACGTATCAGGTGCCCCAACATGTTTCCTCTTCTGTTCATTACCGTTTTCAACAAGCTTAGGTTTATTTAATGGTAGTAAATTGGCAGCTTTAAGATTTATATAATATTGTAATATGACGCACAAAAAAATAAGGTGTGGCGAGACTTTGAGAACCATTGTCACACACTACCTGCGCCGACGCGGGCGCCAGCGCCTGCGCCGTTTATAAATCACCGCCATCTTGAACTCCTACGCAGAACCGGACCGGCGTAACTACATCCACACCAGTAGCACTCATCAGCTCTTTTGTAATACCATCGTCTTTAACAACTACATGAAATGAAAAGGACATAAGTGCCTTCGTGATCTGAAGGCGCTTGAGGCGTTTTTTACTCTGTGGTTGTAGATCGGCCGATTAAACAGTCAACTGTTAACGAACATAGATCCTTCGTGTTCTTGGCTACCATTACGAGCTATGATAGTTATAAAAACGAAGTATTTGCCGGCTATCTAAAGAGTTTCGATCTTTTCAATTAGTTAAAGGCGTTGTTTATTTGGTTGTTGATATGTGGCAAAAAATGCGCCATGATTTATTCCGACTTTTCCGAAATATTTTGTTCGTTAAGTCATGGTTGTTTCTAAAGTATCTGTGTATACCTATTGGGTTTGTGAGCTTACATGTATCTATGTCGATATGAGTTATGTATATCGATCTTAACCTACAGTCAAGTGCAAAAATATGGCATATTTGAGCGTTTCCTACCTAAATACACATTGGCATTAGTTAATTACACGGCTAGCATTAGCCAGGGTCGCGTTTTATAAAGTTACATTTTACAATTTCGCTGTTTGCCTCTCTAACGCACGCACATATTGGCTAGAAAGAGAGGCCAACAGCGAAATTGTAAATTGTAACTTTATAAAACACGACCCAGGCGTTTCTCCATGTAGATGTCACTTTGATGGAATATCACATTTTTGTTTTTTTTTGTTTGTCTACTCAGAATAACGAGCTCTTTCCATTTCCGACGAAAAAAAATGTGCCAAAAATGTCATACTTTCAATGTTACCGTCATAAGAAGTACCTACATAGAAAATGGCAACACAACTGGAAAAAAGACTTTGGGACACTTCTTTGCCCCGGGAATGGATAGATCTCGTAATTCTGATTAGGAATACCGTCAAAAGTTACATATTTCGTAAATGTGAGATTTTTTGATATACCCTCAATTTGTTCAAAGTTTGTTCTTATGTTTTACATTAATATTAATAAATATTAATATTTTTGACTAAATATGTATGACAACTCAAGATTTTAAGTTGGTGATACGACCAATATTGTGTTCTGAGTAGTTTGTTCATATTTTTTTTGTTTTCTACTAGTGCTTGGCGACGGGATCCCTTTCTTTCCCATATATTTGTTAATCCGAATTTCGTTAGTCAGAAATTGATATCCATATAATTTACTGATATAAGCATCAATGGTCATAATTTTTGTTAAGTATAACGATTAATAGATCTAACATTACTTACCTATAACATTACATACTCTAATTACAAAAGGTATAAAATTGCTGACTATAACATTCAAAGGTCTATCTATAATTTTTTAGAAATATTTTAAGTCATACATTTGAAGGATCAAATGGTTCTTACTCATATTGTTTTAATAACTTACCGAATTTCATCCAAAAAATTTAATATAAAATACGAAATTTATAACTTTCCTTAATTTAAATTATTAAATTTATGGACTATGATGCAACTTAGGAAACTTCCTTACCTACTCGACCCTAAGGCAGGTCAGTTTAGGTACGACGACGAGCGAAGCGAGGAGGAGTGTTAGGTTGAACTGTGACCACAGCGCGCGAGCCGAGCGAGCGAAGCGAGCGTGCCGCGGCAGCGGCCGGCGAAGCGCCAGGACCGAATTTTAAAATAATAATCTTACTAAATATTTACTTACTAAGTTTATTGCCAACTTTACTCACTAAGTTTATTCGGTGGTGTAAAAAAATAAACATTTAATGCATTTATTTATTAATAACAAATAATAATTCATACATAAAACGAAACAAAAAAAATCGTTGTCATTACAACTTGCGAATATAGACGTTGTAACAGTTATAATAAGGAAGGTTATTGCTTTTAACATTCTGGAAATGATGCTGTATGGATTTTAAAAGTTATGGGCATCGACTTTTATGACTAACAATAATTATGACCTACATAAAACTGACCACCGATTTATGATATAAATTTTTATGACTTATGACAATATGACTAAAAAAAATTCGGACCTACAACGTTATTCGCTTCAAAAATCGAACTTCAAACTTTATGGGAACCAATAGAGACCCCTTGGCGACACTTGGCGAGAATTAGCGATGGGCGGTGGACGAAGTACGTTACTGAATGTTCACCACACCAACCTGGCCGGTCAAGAAGATCTGCTGGGAGACGACCGACATGATGGTCCGACGACACGACATCTGCCGAACTACAACAAAGCAGTAGATGCGACTAGCACAGGACCGAGGAAAGTGGCGTAATAAAGAAGAGGCCTATACCCGGCAGTGGGTGGCAGATAGCTATCTATTCAGCCCTTGCTAACTTTAGCTAAACACGTACTAATAATACGAACACACCCCTCTCGCCCTACGTAGTAAAGTAGAAGTGTTCACTTCACTTTTTCATCAGCTTATCTCAGTATTCTCAGCACACTGCTGGACATAGACCTCTCCTATTATTTGCACGCGTATGGACGCATTAGGAGGTAAATGGCCATAATCACCACGCTGCGCAAGCGGATTGGTGCTCGCAGTAGTGTGTCCACTACGAGTATGATGATGCTGCCCATCAATAAAAGAATAGTTAGTGACACTTCAATCCTTAATCAATTTTTACGACACGATACCCAGGTGGAGTTGGGGTGGTGACAAATGTATTCTTACCGCCGTCACCATGCGGCATGATGCAGATAGGTTCATTTGTATTACATCGTGTCATAATACTGAATTTACTTCTTATTTACAGCTTTTTTGGGCATTTTTACTTTTTGGGTTACGCAATTAGCGCGAAGTTCAAAAAACCTAAATTTCAGTCAGCTTCGTACGACAATTTAAGTACAATGTCTTTAGGAAGTTAAACTCGATCGGCTTTTTTATATTACAATATGGCTTATAGTTTGTAAAATGAATTCGCGCTAATTGGGTAACCCAAAATGTAAAAATGCCCTTTTACTCAACGAAAGAGGAGTAGTAATAGGTATTTTTCAATTATAGCCATACATTATATTTCAATTTATAGCTTCATTGCATATTCAATGCTCATGTTCAGAGTAAGAACAAGGATGGCCCAGTAATTTAATATTAAATATAATTAACTGAGTATCCCGTATCCGCAATTTACCAAAAAACAGCTGAAGTTTACCATATTTTAGCGATTAATGAATCCTAATGTAATTTATTTCGAAATTACAATTTCCTTAGTACGGGTAAGTAAAAAAAACATTGCCCTTAGTAATAAATTTTGCACATCCTTTAAGGCGAATAGGCTCAGAGGAAACCATAAAGCAGGTCAAATTGGAAAAATAGGTCATTCATCACCAGATATCGGACAAATGTGCGTCATTGTTCGCAATAATATGGACATGACTCCAAAGTTGATGGAATGAATAATTAAACGAATATTTTTTTGAAATTTGATTTGGAAGCTTAAATGTGACTATTTAATTTACTAAGGCGATCTTCACGGCAACTTTCACTTTTGCGATTTCTGTATAAAATTGCACGCAATACACGATATCGCCGCGTGCAATTTTTGCATAGAAATCTCTTTTAAATCACCCAAGTGAATGGCTAGTGTGAACAGGCCCTAAATTTTTCGATTCCACTGCTATTTAATATTCACGCCATTTGAGTTTTCGTAAATAAATCTTGAACATTTTCTAATTCAATAAATTTTGTAAAAGCGTGATTGGATGTTCTAAAGTTAGTTTAATGTGCAATTCTATTCGATATAACTATTAGATGGGTCAATCACTTTTTTTGTTATTCTGCCACGTCATTCAGGGGACAACAATTGAATAGTTTGCTAGAAGAAAATATCCTGCAAGCTCTACTATCATTGGAAGTGGGTGATCCACGTTGAATTTTTTGACAGATATGTGGGCCATATCTGTCAAAAAATTCAAAGTTTTGTCAATTTTAATGCTATTAAACCGTGATTTTAAG
Organism: Thaumatotibia leucotreta; assembly: GCA_025490895.1. Taxonomy (NCBI): domain Eukaryota; kingdom Metazoa; phylum Arthropoda; class Insecta; order Lepidoptera; family Tortricidae; genus Thaumatotibia; species Thaumatotibia leucotreta. Next base: position 32,218 of record JALPQI010009143.1, read on the forward strand.
GGTGACTCAGGAGAACGTGGCCATGGCAACGAGCGACATAAAAAAAATTGGCATAGATACAAGAGGATATTCATTTGCCAAGAGAACCTGTTTTTGACATATACCAATGATGCATTGTTTGTCTGATTTTTTTTATTTACCGACCTAAGCATGCAATTTTTTTTTTCATTCATCAGTAATTTCAATTCTTATTCAGTTTATGAATCCATGTAGTAAAACGAAACGCCTAAAGATGTAAGACGCCCATTCCCCATGATTTGATAAAAACTTTGAAAGATTTCACCTTAAGCACAATCAGTCTACTATATCCGATCGTAACAATATAAATCGCATGACCAGAAAATTCCTGATTTGACTTAATAGACCCCCATCGATTTCTCAGAAAACCAATCGAAATTGGCCAACTGATTGCGTTTTTGAAGTAACAGATGTCAATACATCTAGCGACCACCTCGAGATTGCCGCCTCCATACTAACAAGGATTCCTATTAAAATCGCTCACCGAGCTAAATTTAACTACCAACATAAACCAGTAAAACTGATTCATAGACTTGCTGACAACATCAGAGTTACAGTTACAGTGGTTATGTCAAACGCTCAAATCGATCGAAGAGAATAAGAACAGACTATCATAGCAGGAGCCACTTTCATCACCCAAGTTAACAAGCCTGCAACAGAGACAACGAATACAACAACTAACACGTACGAAAGAGCCGGAGCTAATTTCTTCGCTCAAGCGAAAGTAGACAAAGACGCTCTTATGCCGACGGTAGGCAGTCAGAAAGAAAGGCATGCCAGTCTGGGTGGCCACCCCCCACGGCTGGCCGATGACCATAAAAATGAGTATAAAATTGAAACATCAATATAATAAGCAATCAACCAACCCGTCCACTTGTAATTATACGGGTAGGCTTCGATATAAATTACTTCATGACCAGATACAGTCCGCTCCGAATCTCGTAGAAATGATTGTGTAACTGTACGTGATTACGTGATATATTGATGGCAAATTACAGTGGTTGCGATATAGATGTTTTGAAAGAGACCGGATTTATTTTGTACATTTCAGTTAGCTTATTTTGGGGTAATAATTTATTTCATAAATAGCCTGAGTTTCCTATTAAAATATATATTTTTAAATGGGTCATAGATATTTTTATCTGCGACTACCTAACACAATACTAAGTAAATAAGTATCTTTTAACGATAGGTATATTTTAATGATTATTTCGGCACATTGTGCTTATAACTAATTAGAAAATCCTTAGCAAAGAAAAATTTAGTCTCTACCAATTACTTGCTTAAAAAAGGGACAATTATAAATGTACCTATTGTACCTATACAGAACTGTTCATCAATAAGCAATCTTTATGTGATTTAGAGGTATGTAGGGTAAGTTGCTGTCTAATTGATATCTTTAGCGGTTCTAATTTACTTTCATACTTTATCTTACTTTAGAAATTTGAATGAATAAGTTCCATATGAATTCATAACAATAATGAGACTGAAAGCCAGCTTCCTCTCAAAATGCATCTTATTTCAAAATAATCACTTAATGCCTCCAAATTCCGTTATAAAAACAAACGTACCTTCATCCAAAAAAAATAGAGGAAAACACAATTAATACCAAGTATGAGAACACTAACCACCAATAACTTCGTGTCATAACTGGGTAATGCTTATATTTAAATATCCCGCGACTCCAAAACGTCGTAAGTCAATACTGAAATATTGAAGTATAAGTCGTTTTCCTTCTGGGCTACATTTGGGCTTGAGGCAGAGGTGCCGTGATGTCGGGTTTGTTGGTTTTTCGACCTTTGTTTTTTATATAGAGGCAATTTTCGAGTTAAATGAGGTTGGATTAGTATGGATGTGGTTTTTATTGAGTGGCTTCTGAGGAAAAAGGCGCATAGCCTTATAAGATGTTGAATATAGGTACCTGAGAAAAGAGGAGAGAGAAGATTAGATACCTATTCTAAGAACGAATGGGCAAGTGGTTTAGGCACCCACGAAATTTTAACGGTTGTTCAGTATCGTCGTATCGTGTTCCGATTAGGAGAAAGACGGAAGAACTTTTTTTCTCCCAAAAAAATATTGATTTTATATGGCACGTCGGCTAATTTAAAAGACCGGCCTAATAGAATAAAAAAGTTTTTGATGTGAAAAAAAATCTTCTCTTTTATACATAATATTATTATACATAATATTATTATTTATTATACATAATATTATTATTTTCTGCCTACGAAGCTGGAGGTTCCGGGTTCGAATCCCGGCGAGGGCATTCTTTGTGTATTTATTTATCACAAATGTTTGTTCCTTGGTCATGGATGTCTATGTATTTAAGTATCTATATGTATATATCTATTATATGTATATCGTCGCCTGGTACCCACATCACAAGCCTTAATTGAGCTTACTGTGGGACTAGGTCGATTTGTGTAAGATGTCCCAAGATATTTATTTATTTATTTATTTATTTATTTATCTAAATGTTTCCACTTGACAACGATACACACCCAATAAGACTTCACCTTGTATACTTTTTTTTTTTTTTCATTTATTGGGGTAAACAAACAGTCACTACAAGGTAGACTGACAAATATTCTTATAAACAAATATTTACAGTATGTGGGACCAACACCGTTCACCACATATTACACTTAAATAGTAATTTATACATTCGGAGATACAAAGAGGTTATATTAAGAAGCTATAAGAGACATAATAAAAGACAACAAGAAAACAAGTGAACAAGCTCAGGCCAAGAGAACATCGAGTTTAAATATTCGATTTTCAATAAGTAGTACGGTCAAATCGTACATAATTTTACCCTAAACTCGCAAATCAAGTAGTATCGCTGCATTTTTGGTATGTTGTTTAGACACCATAGGACAGTATAAAACCATATTTTGCAAGCAAAAAAAAGTTGTGCTAGCTGGGTAGTACGTGAAAAACTGCGAAATTTACGGCCATTTTTTAGTTTCTGATTTTTATTTAAAAAACCTTACTTTTTTTGATATCATATGTAAATAAACGTTTAAAGACAAATAAATTTCCAACAAGTTGAGCTAACATGCATTACCATAGGTCTTATAGTTTCAGAGATTCGAGACTTTAAAAAGTACCCCTTTTTGTAAACTAGATACAATTTTGTGTTTTGCTAACGTTTTCGACTTAATATCGCCTCACCTAATTATGCTACGAAAAACATGCAATAATGACCTTATAGCGCACTTAATATTCTTTAATTTAAGGGTAAAATTAGGTCAGTGAACTTTGTAGTTGAAAGTATGAACCCGAAATTCCAAAGGCAGGAGGCCCGCTATCTAAGTTTTTCATACAAATCGCAAGTCGAGTTGCAAAGCTGCAATTTTGGTATATTATAAAGGCCTTATAGATATATACGAAAATGCATATTAAAAGAAAAACAAAAAAATAATTTGGGCATAGGACGTAAGAAACGGAAAAAAATTCACACTTTTTTTAGTTTTTGACGTTTAACTAAAAATCTATTATCTTTTTGATACTAATTGCTATAAAACTAAGAAAGAACATTTAATTTGAAAGGATTTAAGGTACGTTGCTTCACCGTAAGTTGTATATATTTTGAGATACGACATTTCACAAAGTGCCCTTTTATCAAAACATAAACAAATTTTAGGTTACGTTAAAGCTATTCACTAAAATATTGGCAAAACGTTCGCGCTAAGGGAAAAAAGTAATTGTAGAGAATAACTATATTAAATTTGAAACAAATTGAGCCGATAACAATTACTGTAAGTCTTATAGTTGGGGGTATGCGAGGCTTCAAAACCTGCACTTTTTTTCTTAACTTAATGAAGGGCACATTTTGAAATGTCGTATCTCTAAATCTATATAATTTAGGGTAATGCAAGGTAGCTCAAATCCTTTCGAATTTAATATTCTTTCTAAGTTTTGTAGCAATAAAATATTGGCAAAACGTTCGCGCTAAGGGAAAAAAGTAATTGTAGAGAATAACTATATTAAATTTGAAACAAATTGAGCCGATAACAATTACTGTAAGTCTTATAGTTGGGGGTATGCGAGGCTTCAAAACCTGCACTTTTTTTCTTAACTTAATGAAGGGCACATTTTGAAATGTCGTATCTCTAAATCTATATAATTTAGGGTAATGCAAGGTAGCTCAAATCCTTTCGAATTTAATATTCTTTCTAAGTTTTGTAGCAATTAGTATCAAAAAGATAATAGTTTTTTAATTAAACGTCAAAAAGTAAAAGAAGTCCAATATTTTTTCTGTTTTTTTCGTCCTATGCCGAAGTTCCTTTTTTGTTTTTCTTGTAATATGCATTTTTGTACGTCCTTATAGCACCTTTATAATATACTAAAATTGCAGCTTTGCAACACGACTTGCGATTTGTATGAAAAACTTAGATAGCGGGCCTACTGCCTTTTGAATTACGCGTTTTTATTTTCAATTACAAAGTTTACTGACCTAATTTTACCCTTAAATGAAAGAATATTAATTGCGTTATAAGATAATTATTTCATGTTTTTCGTAGCATAATTAGGTAAGGCGATATTAAACCAAAAACGTTATCAAAACTCAACATTTTATCTAGTTTACAAAACAGGGTACTATTTGAAGTCTCGAATCTCTGAAACTATAAGACCTACGGTAATGCATGTTATCTCATCTTGTTACAAATTCATTCATCTTTAAACGTTACCTGATACATATTGTCAAAAAACGTAAGGCTTTTTTTATAAAAATCAGAAACTAAAAATAGACAGTAAATTTCACAGTTTTTCACGTATAACGCAGCTAGCACAACTTTTTTTTGCTTGCAAAATGTGGTTTTATACTGCCCTATAGGGTCTAAATAACATACCAAAAATGCAGCTTTACTACATGTTTTGCGAGTTTAATATACGATTTGACCGTACTAAAGATCAAACTTATTACATTGTGTAGGTTAAGTCAGCCATTTTTGGCGGTATTTATATGAATTTTATTTAACTACAACAATATAGCCAAATCAAGACAGGAACTAAGAAAGCATTGAGTTCACGAAATAAAATAAAAAAAAAAGGAAAACAAGGAAATGGTTACTTAATCAAGCATTCAAAAAGATGTCATAGGATTGTAGCAACCATATTTTACGTACTATTGGCTATATTTTAATAGTTTTAGGAATAAAGAATCGGTTGATTTTGATTTTGAGTAGTCCGCAGTCGGGTCGTATCATAAATTAAATAAGTCTATGGTCGTATCCACACAAAATGTCGAGTTATCGTTTAAAACACACAAATTTGGCAGTCAGCACGCCGGCGACTCCCATGAATTACGGGCCGGTTGGTGATAATCACGTGTTTAGACCTCCGCCTCGTCTTCTAGTTGTGGGTGGCACACAGACTAGTGCTGCGCAGATGTCTTAGTAATACGGGTACCTACTAAGTAGCAGTTCTATTTAAAATTTTTGTCAGATTTTCTATTAGTAATGGTTCTAACTTTCGTGAGCTCTTCTCGGAATGTGATAAATAGTCACGTATTTAGACCTCCCTTCTGGGTCTGGGTGGCGCGTAGATTAATGCTGCACACATGTTCTTGTACTAGGTGTTGTAGTTCCTGTCCGCTCTTGTCGGAGTATGATAATATTTATAATAGTCACGCGTTCCGTCCACCGACTCGCAGATGTTTTAGTACTAATAACGATAAACGACAACCACGGGACCATCATATGAAGGGTCCACGGAAAAAACATGTCCAGTGCTTAAACAAATCAGGGCAAATTCACACCTTATTCTGTTAAAAGTTAGGTGGTTTATCCTTCTGTAATTTGAATTGATTAGACATTGTTCTTTCCGTGGACCCTTCATAATTTAAATCTACTGGTGTTCTAGTACTAGTGGTTTTAGCTTTTTTCTATCTCGATGTTTGTTCTTCATAGAATCTTGCGAGTTTTTGAAGCGCTTTCCAATTATTGATTGAGCTGAAATTGTTTTGTAACATATTCGGTGCACAATAGTATTAGTAAATCAGATATACATGTTATATAAAAGGTGTAGGGTATTATATTACTAACTATTATAGTACAAAAGCAAAATTAGTAAATTTATTTTAGTTTATAGTTTTTTAACAACTTTCTAATCTAAAAGTAGGTACACGTTTTCTGCTGTAAACTGCTGTTTGCTTGATTAAAAATTAAGCAATTTACTAGTCACTCTATCGACGGACTGCACAAATACGGACTCAGGTATTTTGGTACAGGCAAATAATTATGACAGTTTACCACAGAAAACGTTTAGGTTAGAAAGTTGTTTACTAATAAGACAACTAAGAATGAATGGACTTTAAGTAAATGTACGAGTATTTAGCAATTTCGACGACAAGTGAAAACTTAGTCCCATTCAGTCATCGGTCAATCAGCTCTCATTCGTTCTCTTCCCACATTACAAACTCACCTAGACGAGAAAGTGGTACATCTGTAGAAAACCTAGTCTTGAATAGCATGATGGCCGTCGATCGCATATTGATTGCCGCCAAATCGCTTGCTCGTGACCGGACAGCCATAATGTCTCTTCTACGGAGGTTTCCGCAGGGGTGCCATCTTAGGGAGTTTACGCCTAAATTTAGGGGTAAATGAGGACCGTGGGGCTTTTTGGGAGCTTAAAATAAAAATAAAAAATATTTATTGCGAAACAAGACATTCATACATAAATGGGATATCTGGCGGACCCCAAACTAGGCTGAGCCTGTATCTTGGAGCCCTGGAGTGCAATGATTGCTATAAAGAATTCTTAAGAATAGAATAGACATGAATAAGTAGGTACATTAGTAGGAAGAAAAGAAGGTAAATGTTTAGTAGTTTTTCCATACCATGTTTGTTCCTTCTATCAAGACATTGTGATAGAATTGTTGACATTTTTGTTTTTTATTTATTTTTGTTTTATTATCTTTGAAATGAATTTGAATGTATTGTAATTGTAAAATAATTTATTGTAACATTTATGACAGTGTATGATTAATACCAATAAAGATCTATCTATCTGTCTATGAAAAATGTTTACGAAAATCTAAAAAATCTGTTACTGGAACAATGTTACGCCTTCTTTGGAGTGTCGTAGTGACAAATCGTCGGGAATAGTGCAATACCGTGTAGCTATCAAAGCAGATAGAGTTCAAATATCGAACAATTGACACTCAAATTGACTCTAATATAACAATATAACAATGCGTTCCGGGTGTTGATGGGGCTGCCACGCTTTTGCAGTGCGTCACTGATGTTTGCTGACGCGCACCGCGCACGTCACCTGTTTTAAAGCAGCGATGCGCCTGCGAGCGGCATCACTGGTACGGCGCGTGCGCGCCAGCCCCAACACCATCCTAGCCATGATTGCGGACAGGATTGACTGATTCCGTATATTGTGCACTGTTTTGGACTTCACGAGCTCAGTAACGCTTGTAATAATTAAAAAAAAAATTAGATATATATTGTTACTGACATAGGTTTATAAGATTTATTGTATTTTACTAACAGCCACGAGCTTGAAATAAACGTTTATATAATTTAATTTAATTGAATTTGTTAGTTACGCGGTATTGCACTATCCAACGAAATACGATTTTGGAAGTTCGCGGTAGGCCCTCAGACCTCTTGATTCCTTAAAAAAATATTTAAAGGTATTTCCAAAAAAATACCTTAGTTTTAGGGAGATTTGAGCTAGAAATTAGGGTAAAATAAAATTTGAAGTTGGTAACCCTGGGTCTCCGTGCCACAATTATCTTCATGTTTAGGCATTGCCTCAACCTATGACATTTTCGGACTTTCGTTTTGATGAGCAGTCATTAGAAACTCGGGCAGCTTAAAGTAGGTATAATTGGGTTGTTTGGGATTTCATCGTACTTGCCGTCGAATTACAGAGACCCCGTTAGCCGAATCGACAAAAATCGTTTAAACCATTCGTCAGTAGAATCCAACAAACATGTAAACAAATATGGCCGACTTTCCATATTATTTGACGTCTTTGACGTCTTTGTCATATATACCATAGATCAAGCAAACGTATCTACTTAGCGTGTCAAATGAACTCGTGTCTTTAATCGCAGCTTGCAGCTTTCGGGCGTCAAATTTTGTAAGTTGAAGTGAATAAAAACATTAATAATGCCTCCTTAAGTAATATTAATTGCAACAACACAAAAAATATGAATACTCAAGGGCCTGAGACATATTTAAAATCATAGGCAAGTAACAACTTCAGTACAAAATCTGACACGCTCGGCCGCCATACAAATGAATGAACTTGTTTCTTCTATCCAAATCTAATTCTGTGTCTTTGACAGATATCGTGAAACACGTTCGAAGATAGATTCAAGATTCAAGATTCAACATTTTTACGTAGATACCAATAAATATAAATAATTTCAACTAAAAATATATGTGAACCCAAGGTTTAAGAGTATTACGACCAAGTGGCTTAAGATCCCGCATTATCCATTTATCTTGATTCGCGTCACTTTCGCACTTGTATACTTGTTAGAAACTTAGAACGTGACGGCAACTTCGACAAACGATTAGACGAGGTACCATCATAAGCCTACAGGATTTTAGGTTTGATTACATTTTTTTGTTTTCTATCGACAAATGGTATAGTATTCAACAGTACCTACACGCATTTTCTTTTCACTGAATCTTACTCTATGGCGAATCCATTATTATTCTTATTATTCATTACATACATTTCACCATGTATTCAAACAGTGCTTTAAAAACGATTTTTCTCAAAAATGTATGTTACATTTCGGCTTTTATAAATTAGTCTGGAAGAAGGTAATTTATGGTTTATCAAAAAATTCCAAGTTATAAACATGTTCTGGTTAAAAAATAGGTGTGGCAGTGGGTAATTAACTCGTAAAGCGTCAAAGTCAAGGGTCAAGTAAATTACTAAAATTTTGCAAATACCTAACGGGACATTGATTGGTTTAACCCCACATGTTGCTCATAAACTGACCACCCAAGGAAGTATTAATTACGCACTTTATTGCTCTCAAACAAGCTCAGTATAGGTGTCCAATCGAAGATTTAACAGCTCCTCGTTAATTATCTCAGCACCAAAAGATGTTTATGTCCACACAGTGCTAGGTTCTCACGAATACCTCTTTAAACGGTCATTTCCTTGACATGATTTATAATTCGCATAAAAAAGTTACCTGTTGGATTCCTAATTAGGTTTAAAAATAGACAAAGTGTGTTCGTGCGTACGAAGGGAAGGGTTCCGTAAAACGCGTACCTATCTAAAACTTGCTGCAGATGAGTCTGATAATGTTACAAATATTTATATTTTACACTTTTAGTTTTATTTCTTAATTTGACGCTTATGTGCCTTTTTCTAAAAACCGGCCAAGAGCGTGTCGGGCCATGCTAAGTCCGTAGTTATTAAAAAACGGCTAAGCTGACTTTGTTCGAAATAGTTTTCTTTCGGGAACGCCTTCGGCATCAAAAAGCTTAGTGATGATTCAGATTTAAAGAAACCAACCAAGTATACCAACATCACAGCAGACCCTAACCATGATGCCATTCTGCCATCGATACGATAAGCGATAAGTCACGTGACCATTATGAGTTATGGGAATGGTCAACGTGACTTTTCGTAAGAATCTACCCTTCTCATACATTTATTGCTTATCGGACCTAAAGATGGGTCAATGGAGGCACTTGCCCTCCCCTGACATTGGACTAAGGTATGCCTGGGTGCTGTTTTAAGCATCTGTCATATCGTAGGGCAGTGCCCCCCCCCCCCCCCCAATTAAAGAAGTCCTGAATCCGCGCCTGTCTATTACAGGTCACACTCGATAAATAGCTACCAGGAAACTATACGCCAACGGAACTCTAAAAACGTTAATTCTATTTTATACCTGTGGGTGTCGTAGTCGGTAATTTGGCTTACCTACGAGTATAAATCATTTGATAATCATAGCTTTATACATCGTGTAGGCATACTTTGGTCAAGCTGGATTAGGTGTTCTTAAATCAATAGACATCGGTTAGATACACGCCAAATCTGACATCAGTGCAGTCCATTAGTCCTGTCTACTCTAGTAACTCCCAGAAATTGAACTCTGTGTTTTTTGACAACGAGCTATTAGGTAAAGTCCATTTCATATACGGAGGCCCGATTCCACTTGACAAAATCATTAGGCGTTAACACTAGGATCAGTGATAACAAAAGATACCTGTCCAGACCATTTTGTGGCGTGATATATTTTGCATACATCGATGTACGGCACATGCCAATTTGTAGTGGACCAATTAAATGACAAATGTTTCGAATGGCATCGGGCCTTCGTATTTGAATAACTATACATAGGTACCTAATAGCTCGTTGTCCTAACCTATAGAGGTTATATAGGTTTGTCATAGAGGACAAAACTGTGGACCCCGGTACTTGATAGTTGGAACTCACCCCTGGTCATCCCCGGGTCTCTAAAGTCTAAACATCCCTGACCAACCACGACGTAGACGGCGACCATCTACCACTTGGTGGGCAAATATGGAAACAGAGATACGCAATGAGAACCTGAGTACCCACGCAAGCCAGAACAGAGTTCTCTGACGGAAATGTACAAGGAGACCCGACCTTAGATAAACCGGGAACAGGGATGGACAAAGAAGAAGAGAAGAATAAAAGAGGAACAGCTAGTGAATCTCACTGCGAGATACTGTGGCTTCCATCATTTTACTTCTCTACAAATTATTATATATAAATTAATGGACTTTTAGAGACTTTACATCTCTTGTTATTATTATAATTCAATTTATTGAAATCCATTTTATGTATTAGTTCTTTTTTTAATGCATGTTAGTTGTAAGATGTACATATCATGATTATTAGAAAAAAAAAGTCCCGCCAAGTTTCTTACCGGTTCTTCTCGGGTCAGCGGTGTAGGGTTAGAACCAGAAGTAGATTTTTTTCTTATCATTTACTATTTAGTTTACCGATTCAAAAGCGCTCGTTGGTGGGCCTAGTTGAACAAAGAATACTTTGACTTTCAACCGATCTCGCCGGAGCGCAATCTTCTAGAAGTATGCCAGTGTAGTACAAACTATCGTAGTCCAGTCTGGATTTTCCCTACAACCACCCACCAGCTGTCTGATCGCAGTAGCATAAAGTCAACCCCCATAAAGATAAAGATAAAGATAAAGATATTTATTTGCTAAGGACACACAGATATACAAGTACAGATAGTAGGTACAACACGGTTTCGGAAGTAGGTATCCTGTCGTCATCCGACGTGCAAATTATGTTTAGAAATACAAACTACCTATATTTATCATTAAAATTAATACATTTACTTTAAATTGGTAATTATTTGATATTACTATTATCATTAATCATTAAGGATTTCAATTCATTAATTATACATTTTGTTTCCTTTCTGGTATGCAGAAATTTGACAAGAAACTATCCAATTTATATAAACAATAGCCCAAAATTATTTTTAAAATTATTAAAATTCAAATTACACATTTATTATTACATATTTATTACATTTTTATTAATAGTAAGTCAATTTATAATTCCCTTCCATTCGTTCGTTCGTTCACGCGTTCCGCCATTTTCACTACATCTTTTATTTGATCAACGGCCATGGCGGCAATCGCACAAGCTTCAAAAACCTTATTCATAAAGGTCTCCTAACTTAGCCGTGAAGTTTCGTTTGTCCTTTTTAGTCTTATTAATATGACATGGAAAGAGAAACGATACTTATCATCCGCTTGCTAGGCTCGCTTAAGAGACATTTTATGAACGAGAGGATAAGGTTGCGGCTCCACTGAGGCGGAGAGGAGCGGATATGTGCTAAATTTACCAATTACATTCTTCAAATTCGAAACACTGTGACGCGGTCTCATTGGCCAATTTTGCACATCTCCGCTCCTCTCCGCCTCAGTGGAGCCGCACCCTAAGTGTGCAATTCTCAAAAAGTTTGTACATTTGGATCACGTCTTCGATTTTGATAAAAAATGGTAGTCTGGTAGAATCAATGATGCTGAGCAAGATCCACCACATTTTCCAGGTCCAAGGAAGTTTGTATGGAAGTTTCCTTTTTAGTTACCATATTCCTACCGATGGAGAGGGCAATGCTCGGGGTTTCTCTGCGAGATCGCATCAGGAATGACGAGATCCGCAGAAGAACGAAAGTGACTGACATAGCCCGAAGAATCGCCAGGTTAAAGTGGTAGTGGGCTGGCCATATTGCCCGGAGGACCGATGACCGGTGGGGTCGGCGTGTTCTCGAGTGGCGACCACGCACTGGACGGCGCAGCGTGGGAAGGCCCCCAAGAGATGGAGCGACGACCTTGTAAAGGTTGCGGGTGTCCAATGGATGCGGATAGCTCACGACCGATCTTTGTGGAACTCTCTGGGGGAGGCCTATGTCCAGCAGCGGACGTCAATTGGCTGATGATGATGATGATGATTCCTATACATTTTCGGTAACAAAAAAGGAATGTTTCATACAAACATTTCGGGACTTTTTGGGAAATGTGGTTCATTTTACTCAGCATCGTTGACTCTACCAGCCTACCAATTTTTTATCAAAATCTAAGACGTGATACAAATGTACAAACTTTTCGGGAAATGCTCAAGTAAGATTTCAAAAATCTAAATTATGTGTCAGTCATCTAGTTGTTACAAACGTGGAAGAAAGGAAACAGCATGTGTCGTGGTCCGTTTGCACGAGGCAAGTTGCTGCCGGCGCCGCGAGCACCGTATTATCACCTGCGAGATATGGACAAGGGAATCCATGGAGTCGCTGCCACATTAAAATGTAGAATTTGGCTGTTTTGTGAAGAAGCTTCTAGGTATATATCGTCCTCCTTGACGTATCCGTCAATGGCGAAACCTGGCTTCATGACCATCACGAGCGCCGGTCATGAGCACGAATGTGGCTTGCAAAACCGAATTTGCTTTTAAAGGTTCTGTTACAGGGCTCACAGTGCAACTCGCCTTTGTTGTTGTTATACGTATAGGAAGGCTTTGGACGGGTTTTTCTGTTGAGACATTTAGCATCGAGGTCTTCCAAGCGACGCTTCTTCTAGGTATATAATGTGTAATCATTAATCAAACATGAGATTTTAAAACTAAAATATGACAATAAAGAACATGGAGTGGCTGTTACACTATTATTTAGAATTTGGTCATTATGAATTAAAAGTGTCTCTTAAATAATGCTCATTAATGAAACAGATTTTAGAGAGCTAAAATTGCATTAATGAATACTGTTTCATTTTACAGACCGAGAAACTGAGGAAGCAATATATCGTGGGTCGTTTGCACGAGATATGAACAATGAAGATATGGTCGACACTTTGTGGAGGATATGGTCGTAATAATTATTTTTTCTCAAACATGCAATGAAATGTTGTCATTATGTTCGTCATAATAGGCTATTAAGTATGACGTTGCAGGCGGGTGACCTCGAGATAATAGTAAAGGATTTGAATACGAATTTAACGGCCTAGGCCAGTAAGTAGTTTTTTTTTAACAGGCTAAACAGCTAAATTTTGTTTTTTCGATTGTCGCTTTTTTATTTTATTGCATATGTTTGAGAACAGCACTATACATGCCTCGCCGTGAAATGGGCTTACTGGCTCCGTATCACTGTCGGTGTCCATACCTACTCAGCCGATAAGCCCATCTTTCCCGGCGTCTGCAGTAATGTACTATTATACTTCCGTGATGTAAATACATGCCTCGCCGTGAAATGGGCTTACCGGCTCCGTATCACTGTCGGTGTCCATACCTACTCAGCCGATAAGCCCATCTTTCCCGGCGTCTGCAGTAATGTACTATTATACTTCCGTGATGTAACTTTCAAATTCCAATATTACCAATGTTTGTTATGTAAAAAAAAAAACAAATAATATATGCAATAAAATTAACTTTTTCACAGTGATAGTAATTAACTTGTTTTCAACTTAATCTACCTATATATATTTTTATTAAAAAAAACATGGAAGTAGTTTCCGAGCTAATGTTAATTTAATTTATTTTTTATTAATAGCGACTTTAAAAAACATACAATGGCGACTCTTTCCCTCTGTTCCTAAACGCCGTCACGTTCTAGCCTATCTCATTATCGAGTTTGTAGCTTTAAGATATAAATAATGTTCTGGACGCGGCGCAATGACGTGTAATCTCTGGGATACTGATTATCTCTACTATGATTAGCGGTAAATATAGATATTACGCGCCTTGGGTGGCTCTGACACGGGTTTTGTGAATGGATATTATGAGGTTTGGGTTCTATGAAGTGATTAGGTGTAGTTTGGATATTAATGAGGGAACGGTGGCGGAGGTGAAACATGGAACAAATAGTTTAGTTTTTTTATCTTAGTATGCGCAGTACATGAACAATTGAACATATATTATACAGAATGGGACG
>JALPQI010009144.1:0-39203 GCA_025490895.1 Thaumatotibia leucotreta
AAAACTATAAAATCCATTTTGGGGAGGTAGCGTGAAGTTGACCGCCCCACTTTGATTAAAAAAAAAAATACTTCTAATCGGGTCCTAACGATATTATGTACCGAATTGAGATGAACTAACGAATATCTATCGATTGTAATCTTTAAAAACTATAAAATCCATTTTGGGGAGGTAGCGTGAAGTTGACCGCCCCACTTTGATTAAAAAAAAAACTGTACTTCTAATCGGGTCCTAACGATATTATGTACCGAATTGAGATGAACTAACGAATATCTATCGATTGCAGTCAATGAAATTCATAAAATACGTTTTGGGGGGGCAGCGTGAAGCTGGCCCCCCCCATTTTGTTTTTTAAAAAAACGTATGTTGGAATCGGGTCCTAACGATTTAATATACTGAACTAACGCACACAAATGGTGAACTAACGATTCGGGTATGTTATTTGCGGGCAAAGTTGATAGTTTTGGCAGAAAGATTTACGTGAAGTTGACCGCCTCCATTTTGTTAAAAAAAAGTTTTATTCGCATTCCAACGCTTTAAAATATTTTACTTACGTATAATCATGATCGGGTTGGAATATATATAAAATCCATTTTGGGGAGGTAGCGTGAAGTCTAATCGGGTCCTAACGATATAATGTACCAAGTTGAGATGAACTAACGAATATCTATCGATTGCAGTCAATGAAATTCATAAAATACGTTTTGGGGGGGCAGCGTGAAGCTGGCCCCCCCCATTTTGTTTTAAAAAAAAACGTATGTTGGAATCGGGTCCTAACGATTTAATATACTGAACTAACGCACACAAATGGTGAACTAACGATTCGGGTATGTTATTTGCGGGCAAAGTTGATAGTTTTGGCATAAAGATTTACGTGAAGTTGACCGCCTCCATTTTGTTAAAATAAAGTTTTATTCGGATTCCAACGCTTTAAAATATTTTACTTACGTATAATCATGATGCACTAACGATGTAGGTATACTATTTGCTGACAAAGTTAATAGTTTGCCAGCAGGACGTGTGTGAAAACAGCCTTCCTATAGGCTTCTACAGAAAAAAATAACAAGGAATTGTGGACAAGTCTGTGAGTTTGCCCGCAAATAATAAATGTCAATCTATCCAATATGATCCTTAGATATAAGTATAGCCATTAGAATCGTTAGGATCTCAAACGGGTGCGAATAATGGGACTTAACCTGAATACCTAAAGCGTTCGTTGCTCGTAAGTTGTGGATTTAATTTATTTTTTTCTGGCCGAATTAGACGGGTCCTTACGATATGTCTTAGCGAAGTAGTTAGAACTAACGAATACCTACCGATTATTGTAATTTTAATTTGAAAATTCCGTTATGGTGCGGTAGAGTGAAGAATTTCTCCACTCCACTTTGATTAAAAAAAAACTATACTTCTAATCGGGTCCTAACGATATTATGTACCGAATTGAGATGAACTAACGAATATCTATCGATTGTAATCTTTAAAAACTATAAAATCCATTTTGGGGAGGTAGCGTGAAGTTGACCGCCCCACTTTGATTAAAAAAAAAACTGTACTTCTAATCGGGTCCTAACGATATTATGTACCGAATTGAGATGAACTAACGAATATCTATCGATTGCAGTCAATGAAATTCATAAAATACGTTTTGGGGGGGGCAGCGTGAAGCTGGCCCCCCCCATTTTGTTTTTTAAAAAAACGTATGTTGGAATCGGGTCCTAACGATTTAATATACTGAACTAACGCACACAAATGGTGAACTAACGATTCGGGTATGTTATTTGCGGGCAAAGTTGATAGTTTTGGCAGAAAGATTTACGTGAAGTTGACCGCCTCCATTTTGTTAAAAAAAAGTTTTATTCGGATTCCAACGCTTTAAAATATTTTACTTACGTATAATCATGATGCACTAACGATGTAGGTATACTATTTGCTGACAAAGTTAATAGTTTGCCAGCAGGACGTGTGTGAAAACAGCCTTCCTATAGGCTTCTACAGAAAAAAATAACAAGGAATTGTGGACAAGTCTGTGAGTTTGCCCGCAAATAATAAATGTCAATCTATCCAATATGATCCTTAGATATAAGTATAGCCATTAGAATCGTTAGGATCTCAAACGGGTGCGAATAATGGGACTTAACCTGAATACCTAAAGCGTTCGTTGCTCGTAAGTTGTGGATTTAATTTATTTTTTTCTGGCCGAATTAGACGGGTCCTTACGATATGTCTTAGCGAAATAGTTAGAACTAACGAATACCTACCGATTACTGTAATTTTAATTTGAAAATTCCGTTATGGTGAGGTAGAGTGAAGAATTTCTCCACTCCACTTTGATTAAAAAAAACTATACTTCTAATCGGGTCCTAACGATATAATGTACCGAATTGAGATGAACTAACGAATATCTATCGATTGTAACCGTTAAAAACTATAAAATCCATTTTGGGGAGGTAGCGTGAAGTTGACCGCCCCCCATTTTGTTTAAAAAAAAAACGTATGTTGGAATCGGGTCCTAACGATTTAATATACTGAACTAACGCACACAAATGGTGAACTAACGATTCGGGTATGTTATTTGCGGGCAAAGTTGATAGTTTTGGCAGAAAGATTTACGTGAAGTTGACCGCCTCCATTTTGTTAAAAAAAAGTTTTATTCGGATTCCAACGCTTTAAAATATTTTACCTACGTATAATCATGATGCACTAACGATGTCGGTATACTATTTGCTGACAAAGTTAATAGTTTGCCAGCAGGACGTGTGTGAAAACAGCCTTCCTATAGGCTTCTACAGAAAAAAATAACAAGGAATTGTGGACAAGTCTGTGAGTTTGCAGGCAAATAATAAATGTCAATCTATCCAGTATGATCCTTAGATATAAGTATAGCCATTAGAATCGTTAGGATCTCAAACGGGTGCGAATAATGGGACTTAACCTGAATACCTAAAGCGTTCGTTGCTCGTAAGTTGTGGATTTAATTTATTTTTTTCTGGCCGAATTAGACGGGTCCTTACGATATGTCTTAGCGAAGTAGTTAGAACTAACAAATACCTACCGATTACTGTAATTTTAATTTGAAAATTCCGTTATGGTGCGGTAGAGTGAAGAATTTCTCCACTCCATTTTGATTTAAAAAAAACTATACTTCTAATCGGGTCCTAACGATATTATGTACCGAATTGAGATGAACTAACGAATATCTATCGATTGTAATTGTTAAAAACTATAAAATCCATTTTGGGGAGGTAGCGTTAAGTTGACCGCCCCACTTTGATTAAAAAAAAAAAACTTCTAATCGGGTCCTAACGATATTATGTACCGAATTGAGATGAACTAACGAATATCTATCGATTGTAATCGTTAAAAACTATAAAATCCATTTTGGGGAGGTAGCGTGAAGTTGACCGCCCCACTTTGATTAAAAAAAAACTGTACTTCTAATCGGGTCCTAACGATATTATGTACCGAATTGAGATGAACTAACGAATATCTATCGATTGCAGTCAATGAAATTCATAAAATACGTTTTGGGGGGGCAGCGTGAAGCTGGCCCCCCCCATTTTGTTTTTTAAAAAAACGTATGTTGGAATCGGGTCCTAACGATTTCATATACTGAACTAACGTGAACCAACGATGAACTAACGATATAGATATGTTATTTGCGGGCAAAAAGTTTGGGGCGGTCAACTTCACGGACATCTTGCCGCCGACTAGATGGGCCCCCGTAAATGCCGTCACAAGAGACAGCCAGGGGCAACACCGGTGTAGACGGCTCAGGAGTGTAGAGAGGTGTACACCGCTTTCTGCACAGTGGCTTGACAGCCGCTGCACCAACTCGCGACTTACGCAAATTTACACTTCCACCCCTGGAGCATATAGCTCTGACGACTCCTCTCTGGACGGCCAGTTAAGGCAAGCCAGAGCTGAGAGTCCTACGGGTCCCCTTGGGGTTCCACTCCGACCGACGAAGACACGCCGGAGGCGGGGACCCTGACCGACTCTCGGGAGCACTCGGGTCCGTGGGGTCGTTACTCCCCAACAGCTCGCCATTATTATTATTCGCCCTGCGGCATTATTATTATTATTATTATACTCTTTATTTCATCGATTTCTTAGGCTAGGTTTTTTACCAAATGTCTATAAAAGTAAAATACAATAAAACATACAAAAGCAATACAAAACATGTAAACATAATATAAAAAACCTAACCTAGAGAGCCGCCGGCAACGGAGCGGGCCCAAGCTGCCGGTGGTTAGGGCTGCAGGGAGAGGAACCGCCGGACTATGCGCGCCGTGTCCAGGATTACCGCCTTCTGCATCTGACCCTTGACCCAACCACCTAGCGAGAGCCTCTTGAGGTGTTGATCGAGACTCTTCGCTATGAGACCGTTCGCAGAAACAACTATCGGTACAATGATCGCCGAATCAACCTCCCACATGTCGGTTACCTCGTGAGCCAAGTCAAGGTACTTACTGGCTTTGTCCTTCTCGGCCTTCACGAGGTTCTCGTCATGGGGGATGGTGATGTCGATGAGCATTGCCCGGCGTTGGGATCGATCTGTCAGCACGATATCAGGCTTATTGGCTACAATAGTCCTGTCCGTGATGATAGATCGATCCCAATAGAGCGTGGCACGACCATTTTCGAGAACTGCCGCAGGTGTGTACTTATAGTACGGCACTTCGAAGCCCACAAGGCCGTATTGAAGAGCAAGCTGCTGGTGTATAATCCTGGCTACGAGGTTGTGTCTGTGCAAGTACTCGGTGTTAACAATCTGAGAACAACCGGAAATAATATGCCTGAGTGACTCACCGGGACGGTCGGACTTATTATTATTATTATTATAACCAATTTGAATTTGAATTTTTTTTTTGATTATCGTTCAGATGCCAAAAACATTTACACGACTTTACTGCTCTGACATTAAGATAGTGTAAATCATTTTAATAACCTGGACCGTAGTGATATCTGTGATATCGACTGTACCTACATACAAAAAAAACTGGAATTGAAAACTTTCTCCTTTTTACTGTCGGTTAAAAATCGATCAATATAAAACAATATCCACTTAAAAATCAATTTCACTGTCAACCCGGTAAAGACAATCATTTAATGCGACACCGCGTCAGTCAAAAGGAATGATTTACGGCACCGCCATCTTGTTTTTTTTCTTTTTTTTCGTCTGTTCCCGCCCTTTGAGTTGCCGCAGAGTTGTGAAAGGATTGTCATTTGTTTTTTTTTAAACGGCAAAGGAGCTTACTTCTTCAGCCTGATGGCGAATAGTGGCCCTGCCGCGAAATCGGCAAACGAGGTTTTGTCTTTGTCACTCTAATGCGTCTTTAGAATCATCATCATCAGCCTATGATAGTCCACTAATGGACATAGTCCTATTAACTATGCGTATGGACGCATTAGGAGGTAAATGTCCATAATCGCCACGCTGGGCAAGCTTATTGGCGATCGCAGTAATGTGTCCACTATGATGACGCTGATGCCCATCATCAATCTTTTATCAAATAATGGTCAGTTCAATCCCTTAGTCGACTCTTACGACTCCCGCAGGAGGAGTTGGGATGATGACAAATGTATTCTTATTGCCGTCACCACACGGCACTTTTCTTTGGAGTTACAGAGACAAATAATCGAAATTTTTGAAATTCGAATTTCGCTATAGTAGGCGAGTCGAGTTACCGTCCGTAGCCTATGAACCGTCACTACAACTTTTTTAGAAGAAACTCATGTATAGTCAAAGACAAAATAAGGTGTACACAAAAATGTTCAAAAATATGTCCCAGTGCATTCTAATTCTGTGTCATAAGAACGTCGTAACATATTTATGAGCGGATTCTTTCGATACTTATTTATGCTCTTGACTGTACCTATGATGTCGTAGTCGCTTGAGGAAACCCTGAGAAATTCCTCTTAAACCAATTTTGACAATTTTAGTGCGGGAAGTGATGCTTTAATTGCTTAAATACTTACCCCCTTATTCATAAACGTCTCATTACTATAGCAATGTACCTAAGAGAAGTTTCATAAGTTGCGAAACTTCTATAGAGAATATTCTCGGCAATCTAATTTTTACAAGCAAGCTAATCATGCCAAAACCGTTGTATATGTATACTTACATACCTTTCAAGGTATATTTTACGCCTTATTTACTCAATAATGAAATACATTATTCTTCATAACACTATTTTGTAAGTTCACATGGAAATATTCTCACTGAGAACTCTTAAATTCTCATGAAAATTCTTGGAAATTTCCGAGTAAATTCCCGCAATTTCGAGAATGTTCTGCAACTTGTACATTGCTACTCATTACTTACCAAGCCGCTAAGTATTGTTTGTCTCTTTCAGACTTATCAATATGTCGATAAGAGCGAAAGGGACAAACAATGCTTAGCGGCTTGCT
Source organism: Thaumatotibia leucotreta (assembly GCA_025490895.1). Lineage (NCBI taxonomy): Eukaryota > Metazoa > Arthropoda > Insecta > Lepidoptera > Tortricidae > Thaumatotibia > Thaumatotibia leucotreta. The sequence goes on from JALPQI010009144.1 coordinate 6,412, forward strand.
AAGTTAGGAGACGATTATGAATAAGGGGGTTAGAAAACAATCATGACATTAAATATGGACAAAATATTTGTGATAAACTCGCAAACAAACGCACGCACGCTGGATTGGAATCCGGAACCTCGAGCTTCGTAGGCAGCACCACCAAAATATATGAAGTATAAAATAAATAAACTTACTATAAACTGTCTACTACACGATACTATCCTCTTAACTGTTCAGCGACACCGCGTCAGTCAAAACGAATGATTTATGAAGCGGCCATTTTGTTTCTTTTTTTTCGTCTGTTCCCGCCCTTTGAGTAGCCGCAGAGTTGTGAAAGGATTGTCATTTGTTTCAATTGTTTGTTTTATCGTTTTGTCGAGTTTCGTTCGGAAGAGTTGGAAGGGAAGGACACTTTATGGTTTTATATGACTAACGCTCCTATAGATAGGATACCATTCGTACAGTAGAATAAAAAATTAAACAAACATAAAAACTCGCATTATTCTATAATCATAATTCATAATCACGCACTTCTTGGTTTTATTACTAATTGTTTTGTCATTTACAGAGTCGTGAACACACCTTTAAGCCCCTACCTTACAGATATCAAGATAAGTCTATATTGTCTATTCCCTGTAAACGCATTCGGGCATACACGCAGGAATTTTAAGACACCTCGTGTATACAAGGCTTAATGAAATACATGGATGCCAACCTAATTTTAAATGTATATTCTGATGAATCGTAAACCATAGAGGAGCTTTCTTTTTTTAATTTTGACGTCTCCCGCCCGACCTTGATGATCAATAAAAATATAAAAATGTGCTTGACTAAGAATATTTCTCAAATTTACAATTTTATTTGAAAATAAGTGTGTGGTCGTAGAAAAAGGATTGTTTATTACGGAACCCTAATTTAAGTCAGATTTAATAAATTAAAATTAATCTTACACAAATCCCCCTAGTCCCATGGTAAGCTTAATTAAGCGATGTCATTATATTCGAATTAAAAATGAATTTTGTATAAAAACGAAACTTCATAATTACGTTAAGTCAATATAAGCAGTCATAATAAACGGATCCTACTGTATCCGTACCTCTGAATCATCAAACAAAACGCATTAAATCAATAAAATAAATACCTTCTCCGCCTTTCGTAACTCCTTGCTTGTTTGTTTTTTTTTTCACCCAGACATCTTTGATGTGTCCACGCCTATGTTCGTAATTTAAATTTACGGTTGCGTTCTGAGAACGAACGCATTTCTACCGCTTATTTTAAAAAGGTCGTATGTTTACTGTTCTTATTAAGTTTTTAAGCCTTTTAGAAGCGTTTTGTAAAGACCAGAAAAGACGTAAATACTTTAGTGATTCGTAAGGATATAATGCGTTTCTGTATTTTGAATTCGCCCTGAGAACAAAATGCGACTGGAACTTTTTTGAATGGGAAATACATGACATTTATAACGTTTTAAATCTTTACACTTTACTTTGTATAAGAAATACCAATAGAATGACTTAAACTGTATTGAAAAAAAAAACTGTATTAAAAAGTGTGTTGAAAAATACGTTTAACTGTGCAATTTAGAATACCTGGGTGCTTCTACAAGTTGCCAATCGCTAACGCTTAATCGTCAATCGTAAACGAAAGGCAGCTAACTGGCTTTGTCGCACTGATATGAAAGAGTGACAGAGAGGGAAAACTACGATACGCTACTAAGCGTTAGCGATTGGCAACTTGGCTAAGCATCCTGTGCATGATGACTCAAGTCAAGTCAAATTAACAACTTTTTTTCGAACTCTCAAAACACAAAAACTACTGCAATATACATTTTAGTAATAATGTATTTCTGTATATTTTATGCCGTGCATATGTAAAATAAATTTATTTTTCATCACACCTGTTCGGTAAGTGCGCCAATACGCTGTGGTGATGCGCGCCGTAGGTGCGTCATTACGTCATAGTAGGCCGTTAAGGATTTTCATACAACATTACGTCGCACTAGCGCGGTCCGGCGCAAGCCGCGCGCCGCGCCGAGATTTCTTTTATGAAAATGATGAAATGAAGTCATCCCTGATTTAGACCATTTTAGAGTAGTTTTGTGAAAATATATTGTTTTATTTAATTTTTTGCATCACAGGTGTGATAAACATTGTGTGTACCACGGGCGGTACAAGAATTATGACTTTCACACTCGTTCGCAAATTCTTACTTACCGCTCTAAATACACAATGTACTATTAACTACAGTCATCCGTACAGTGGCCGTGTGGTGACGGCAGTAAGAATATATTTGTCACCACCCGAACTCCTCCTGCGTGTGTCGTAAGAGTCGACTAAGGGATTTAAGTGTCACTGACCATTGTACAAGATTGATGATGGGCAGCAGCATCATCATAGTGGACACATTACTGCGATCGCCAATCCGCTTGCCCAGCGTGGCGATTATGGGCATTTACCTCCTAATGCGTCTGTCTATACGCATAGTTAATAGGAGAGGCCTACGTCCAGCAGTGGAATAACATAGGCTGATGATGATGATGATGATGAACTACAGTCATCAATGTCATCATTAATAGAACAAAAATATGTCAAAGAGAAAAACGACATTAACGCCATCTTTAAAAAAAATCTGGATGCAGTGTTGCCATGTTAGGGGAGTAATTTTAATGTGGTAATTTCTCCTCAGATCTATCGGATATTTCATATTTATGTGTTGCCCGTTTCCTGTAGGTCTGTATATTAACTGATTTTATTATAAGAATGTTGTAAGGCGTGATATTACTTTCCTTTGATGTGTGTCGGGCTTCGAAGGATCTCGAAAATTTCGATGTTTCTGGAAATATTATTATAGATAGAGTTACTTTTCATGTAAGAACTTAAATACAGGGTGATTTCTTATCCTCTGCCAAATTTTAGAGGGTCTTAGGTCATATTATTATTGATAAGATTTTACTATGGGCCAACATCCGATTCAAGAAAAAAATCCTAATGTTCCCTTCATACGGGTTTATACGGAACATTTTCATTCATAAAAAATAAAGTAAGTGCCACAAAATGGACTCCAATTCAGCATATTGCTGGGCTAATCACAGCCCAGCGCTGGTCTTCCATTGAAGCCATTAGTGAGGTCACGGTTGGTAACATAATATAAATAAATAAATATCTTGGGACATCTTACACAAGTCGACCTAGTCCCACGGTAAGCTCAATTAAGGCTTGTGTTGTGGGTACCAGGAGACGATATATATAATAGATAGATATATATAGATACTTAAATACATAGACATGACCAAGGAACAAATAATTGTGATAAATAAATACACAAATAATGCCCTCGCCGGGATTCGAACCCGGAACCTCCAGCTTCGTAGGCAGGGTCACTACCAACTAGGCTATGAAGGCTGATATAAAACCCACCTCAAGCGTAGCGCCATCTAGTTAATCTACTATGACATTTAAATACGCTATAACGCGCAAGCCACGCGCACTGCACGAGCTGCATACGCTTCCTGTGTGGCTCGGCCTTAAGTGATACCGCAAGGAAATAATTGTCAACAAAATTTGGTTGAATGAATGAAGCTTATCTTTTGCATTCAACATTTTAAAATGCGAGAAGAATTAAACAGTTTTTTTACATGTGACGAAGGTAGACAACTGAGCTCTCAGCTCTCAGCCCGCCTCATGGAAAGCAGGAACTGAGGTATGGACATAGTGATAAAAAAATCGCCTATGCGCTGCCTACCCTGAGGACTTAGATGGGCCTCTATCTATGCCAGTAATTACACCGGCTATCTTACCCCCAAACCGAAACACAGCAGTACAAACACTGCTATTTAGCGGCAGGTTAACGGGTAAGACGGTGGTAGCCATCCGCACAGAATATATAAAGTACAGAAGCTTCACTGCTTTGATGTTCACAAATGCCGGCTTTTTATGTGCCTACACAATTATTATTACCAAACAAAACGGCGCGCGAGGCGACGCGAGCATCTGAAATGGGCCATATTGCGTGGCGGAAAGGTCGTTATTAGCAGCATTATAAGCCGCACGCCGTCGAAAACAGGGTTGTCAATTATGGAAAACTAATTAAATAACGAACGGCGCTATGAGACGTCTGACAAATACATTACTGCAATGGCGTTAATAGCATTCGTCTTGATAGCTAATTCAAAAATTTTGTTCATGTGTTATTATAGAATTGACCTACGCATTTCATACACGTGATTCAAAAATATTTGTCTCAACTTGGGCGGCACCTTCTTTGTGCTTCGGCCGCGCGTGCCCGGGCGGCATTTTTTGAGGTATGAGTGAGATAGCAACACGACTTTGCTAACTTTAGGTGAATATCCATCCGAATAATCCTGATAATAACACGAACATTCTAAAAATAACTGTAGACAGTATGCGAGGTGTGCAGAAATTAATATAACTGCTTAATGCATTTAAAAAGAAAAAAGAAAGAATTACGTTAGGTACCTACGCATTCATTACAGAAGCAGCATAAATAAGTAATGGTTTAATCACAATCGTAAGGCAGACGTAACACGGTATTTTCTCTTAAGTATTATAGTTTAGTATTTGATATTATGGGAATAAAGTCAGACAACTACTTAAATAATATGTTAGGACAAAAGGCGCGAAATTCAATAGTAGTAAGTATGAGAGAACGAAGTTTTTTACATTATTTAAATGTACCGCTTTTTTACTGACCAATTTGTCCGTCTATAAACCGTTTTGTCTGCAATTGACTTGTTTTTCTGAGAATTTAATTTACTACGAAAGTAGGTAATAAGCATAATGTTCCTTATCCTTACATTTTAGTATCTCTCGTCTGACGCATCGGCTGTGCGAAAAACGCGTCATGAAAATTAACATTATTATTATTGCAACATGCTGCCATGCCATATTTTCGGCATTTTCATTTAAGATGCACATGTATAAAATAATCCTAATATTTGCAAGCGATATATTTCGCGATACGTGACGAGCCAGCGTTGTAAATTTAAACGTGCGTTCCGACTGTTCCGAGACAGCGCGCGCCAACCATTGAATAGACCACGGCGACGGGGTGCTCTGCATGTACTTGTAGCCGCGCGACGGAATCGCGGAGTGACACCCCCTTGCCATCCGGGCGGACCCTGCACAAGATCCTACTACCAGCAAATGTAATTTTCATGTAATATTACAAGATTAATAAGGCTTATTAATTAAGACATGTACATGGCAACATTAATAAGGACAACACTAACAAGTTAACATAAAAAATGATATAACTAAATATCTGTCCATTACTGGTGCCCTAAGGCATGACAATGTCCACACTAATGAACGACCATGTTTATAGCAAAAATGACCAATTTGCTATTATTTCTGATATTGTGGACGTGGGTTTAGGGTTCCGCGCGTACGCCAAAATAGTGCAATACAGGTTTATACATGCAATAGGGTGCCCATGAGGAAAAATAACATTTTAACAGCATACGAATTTTGGTCAAAACTGGCAAAAAAAAATTCGAATGCCTCACAACATGAGAAAAGTATTTTATTAATGAAACTATCGCAAAAAATGATATTTTAAGCTTTTTACATACACTAGGTAGTAGGTAATTTTTTTTTTGTCCATTTCATGTCTTTCAATTAAGTGTGGCAAGACTAAAACAACACAGTAACAAAATCGTTTCCTAAAATGCGTTTATAATTGCGTAACGGTCAAAAACTTTTTCTTTAAATATTTTCTCTTAAAATCGACGATATTTACCATCTGAATTGAAATTATTGAGCACCCGATATTTCGGCACTGGTCCAAATGCCACTTTACGGAGTAAAGTATGCGTCAGACGGCTGAAAACCACCATTTCTGCAAGACGACCTTAGTAGAAAAACATTAGTTTTAAACCATGTAGGAAGTGGTTGAAACCAAATTCTGTATGACCTTTAAACGCCCTTGGTCGTGCTCTACTTACCAACCGTTGGCAGACGCAGTGGTTTACAACCGTCTAGCTGCTTGTTGTCAACCCCTACCCTTCATATTAATATTTATATCAAAATAGAACAACCCCTCGTAATGACCGAACCTAATATAATTCAATAAATATACCTTTTCACGTCACTTAGCGCTGCATTAGTGCTTGATAAATAACGAGTATTTATACTTGTATCGGGTTACTTTGTGTCCCTATAAGCCTGTTCGTGATGGGTAGGCTAAGAGCTGTGCTTCGATTATTCCAGTAAATTTATTGAAATAAAATTATTTTATTTTTATTTTATTTACTTGGGGCATCAACGGCAGAAAATATTAAAATATGTCTTTGTCTAAAAACCACTTCTCGCACTAGTGCCTCAAAAGCACCATTTGTACTGAAATAGTACATTTCGATACAAGTGCAAACGAGATAAAATGAAGTTTTTACACGAGTATCGAACGACTTTTTTCATAACAAGTGCCTTAAAAAGAGAAGTTTACGCACGCAAAGTTTACTTTTCCGCACTAGGGAAACATCATTGACATTCGTGTTTTAATAGTACATTTCCTAACTAGTGCGGGAATACTTTTTTTCGGCGAGGGTGAAAGTTGAAGTCCGAGTGAAACGAGGGCCACAATCACCCGAGTTAAAAAAAAGTTTTTGTACGTGTAATAGATGGATTTTTTCATAACAAGTGCGTCGAAAAGCGTGCGCAAAGTCCGTTTTTCCGCACTAGTTAGGAAACATCATTGACATTCGTTTTTTTTAATATCTTTCGTTACTTTGCCAACTCACGCCCTCACGGTACAGGATGCTTAGCCAAGTTGCCAATCGCTAGCGCTTAGTAGCGTATCGTAGTTTTCCCTCTCTGTCACTCTTTCATATTAGTGCGACAAAGACAGTTAGCTGCCTTTCGTTTACGATTGACGATTAAGCGTTAGCGATTGGCAACTTGTCTAAGCATCCAGTAGCCGTAGGTACAGTCCACTCCGCTCGCTCCAGTCAATCAGTGCGAGTGGTATAAACTGCTTTACGTATCGAGTAAATGCCAACGTAATTACTTGTCAACTCATGATACATTCGCCATCAGATATATCGTAGCGTCAGGACCGTTCAAAAATATCTGAACACGCCTTTATTGCCGTAACGATAGTCGTGTTCAGATATTTTTGAGCGCTCCGGACGCTATGACTGCACAGCTACTGTCTTTTTCGTATTCTAATACGAAAAAGACATACCTACCTTAGTGTACCTGGGCGAATATCTGAGCGTTTCAACCGCCTAATTTTGGTGACATACTTTTTGCCGAAGTTTCTAAACGTCTCAGTATTATACTTCGTCATTTGTGTAAGGTACCGTGCCTTCAAATGACAAAGTAGCACATTGTAACGAATAGAAACTTTGGCAAAAATGATGCCACCAAAATTAGGCGGTTGAAACGCTCAGAGGCCCGTTTCTTGAAAGCTTGTAACTTGTAATACAAGTGGAAGTCTCTTTTTAACACTATTAATTTGAAAAGAACTTCCGCTTGTATTACAAGTTACAAGCTTTCGAGAAATAGGCCCCAGATATTCACCCACCTATACGAGTAATGTCGAGATTAGATCTAATTGAGATTAATGTGTTTTACGAATGTACTTAGTTTATTTTCAACGCATCACACGAGTCGGGGTCCTAAATAAACAACATTTTCGTTGGTCAGCTCTCGGCCTAGGGGGCTAATGCAGTAATTAGTTTCCGTTCCGCTATTTTTCGTCCCCTCAGACGGACACAACTTTAATGATTTTCCTTTTACACACGGATGCACGGACCGGTATTTTAGAAAAAGAAAATGCGGCTCTTTTTTTTTAATGTCCTATAAATTGAAATAAAACTATGAAAACGGATAAACCCGCGTATATTAACTAATTTTAACTTCATTCCGACGTTTCGAACACTTTACAGGGTTCGTGGTCTGCGGATGACTGACAATGGAAGAAATTTGATAGATCTGCCTCCATCAAAATAAGAAAGATAATGAATGAAGTTAAAATTAGTTAATATACGCGAGTTTATCCGTTTTCATAGTTTTATTTCATGAGTAATCCTCGCGGTAACCGAAGAAAATATTATGTCCTATAAATTGTTAACAATCTTTTTTTTAAGTGAGTGATATAACATTTGTGCCGTTTTATGGATGAGTAGCCTAATGCTTTCGTCCGCAACATGTACAAAGAAAAAAAAAATTACACGAGTGACGTCGACGTTGACTGATTTTTTTTCTCTATTTCATTGTACTGATTGCGCACGAACGCATTACGCTCTATTCATCCATAAAACGGCACAAATGTCACCTCACTCACTTAAAAAAATATTATTAATTATTTATAAGAAATAAAAATAAAAGAGCTGCATTTTCTTGAGCCTTAAGACGACGGCTATCAGGGAATAATATAATATTCATACCTACACAAAACTTTACATAGCCAATTATCTATTATATACCTATCCACAAATAATATAGTTTGTAACTTGTAACTTAACGTAGTATAACTTGCCCCCAAGTATTTATTTTGAATATAATAGTAAAATCTACTTAAAGAAGTTTTTATCATGTTTTGTCCTTCGCATTTATTATTCAATTTATCATAAGGATAAAACTTTAGCTTTAAAAGTTTTTCCTCGAGGCATAGACAAGCGTAACTTTTTTATAACCTATTGTTATCTCAAAGGTCTACAAGTTTTAGTGTGACCCACTTATAAAATATTCTACAATAAATGTTGTCTCTTAATAAATTAGTCATCATCATCAGCCAATCGCAGTCCATGTAGGCCTCTCCTATTAACTAATATACACAGTAGGAGGTAAATGCCCATAATCGTCACGCTGGGCAAGCGGCTTGGCGATCGCAGTAATGTCCACTATGATGACGCTGCTGCCCAACATCAATTGAATCAAAGAATGACACGCCCAATGGTCAGTGACACCTAAATCCCTTAGTCGATTCTTACGACACCTGCTAGAAGACTTAGGATGGTGACTAATGTATTTTTACTGCCTTTGCCACGGAAGGATTATGAAGAATAATTTTTATATTAATGTATTTCATGCCATACAAAAAGTGGAGAGGGGGGGGACAATTTTGAAAAAAAAAAAGTTTACAACTTTTTGCAAGAAATAGAGATGCCTTCTTCGGGCTTAGAAAACGGGGCCTCTGGCTTTGCAGGACGGGCCAACTACGGAGGCCGTCCATAAAATGAAACAATCAGATGCTACCTGTAAATAGATTTAGAATGTCTGAAGACTCCACTCCGGACTTTCGGTAAGTCAGCAGCGGTATATATAAATAAATGAATATCTTGGAACATCTTACACAAATCGACCTAGCCCCACGATAAGCTCAATAATGGCTTGGGCTGTCAGTGCCAAGCGACGATATATTTTATATTAGATACTTAAATACATGGCAGTGTGGTGACGGCAGTAAGAATACATTTGTCACCACCCCAACTCCTCCTGCGGGTGTCGTAAGAGTCGACTAAGGGATTGAAGTGTCACTGATGATGGGTAGCAGCGTTATCATAGTGGACACATTACTGCGATCGCCAATCCGCTTCCTCAGCGTGGCGATTATGAGCATTTATCTCATAGCATATTTAAAAGGAGAGGCCTACGTCCTGCAGCGGACTATTATAGGCTGATGCATGCATGCATGCACTTAAATACATACACAGCCACGATCAAGGAACAAATATATATTTGTGATAAATAACAAGTATACAAATAATGCCATCGCCGGGAAATTATTCTTGCCACTACTGGACGTAGGCCTCTCCTATTAACTATGCGTATAGACGCATTAGGAGGTAAATGTCCATAATCACCACGCTGGGCGAGAGAGCGAGAGCGCACAGTGGTGACAGATGTATTCTTACTGCCGTCACCACACGGCTAGCGGTGTATGTCTAGTCTAGACTAGTATTTTTTTTATTCATAAATAAAATATTAATTGTAAAACTCTTGTTCCAGGTCCCGGCGAATGTGTTCGCCCCGCAGGACTAACCGTTATGTGATAGCGTCCAGTGCGTCGGCCATCTTGTAACCATGGCCGCCATTTTGAATGCGGTGCTGCTGCTCGCGTTCGCCGTCTATTCCACACAAGGTCAGTTTATATCCCTAAGTTGCCAAGAGATGGCACCACCACCGAATTAGATCGCGCCAACGACGTGGGTATAAGGGGCACCATTCATGGCACGATAAATCGCTTCGATTGATTCGACGAAATTCGTGGCGATCGATCGCTTTAAAATTGCCAAACATACACGAAGCAATTGATCGTTACGACCGCGCCATACACGAAGCAATAGATCGCTACGATCTATCATTTACTCGTTGGAAACGGTACAATAAAGTCGCTGGACCCAATTAAATATGGATAACGTTCTCCTTTTTTTTACCTATGTGGCGTTATATTTGATCCAGCTTCGACTAAAGAAAAAGAAGTCGAGGGTAGGTACCTACACGAACACGTACCAAGGGATGCAGTGCGTGCGGTTCCGCGTCAAGAATGAGACTAAAATCGAATCGTTGATCGCAAAGTACCACACAAAATCGATCCATCGTTACGATATTCATGATTGCATGGATTTTTGTTGCGATTTCCGATATCGTCTTCGATCAAGTAAATCGTTAGCGATATTGTAATACATTATGGATTGGTCGTTTCGATCGGTTTGTAACGATGGATCGCACAGATGAAGCTTACCATGTATGGGCCCCTTAACCTCGAGATTGTCCCGTTGGCAAGTCGAGGTCTGATTATTGGATCTTGAAGAAATCGTTAGACTACGCCGTTTTTTTATTTAGTGATTACATACTTTCATTGCAAAAGGTATGAAAAAAATTTGATAAAAAAAAATCTGAATCAAAACTTAAAAAAAAAATACAAAAATGTACTACTTATGAATATGATATGACAGAAATGGATGGATATGAAAAGAGTAGGTACTTAGTATTTAAATGAGCTATGAATTTTATAATTTGAAGCAAAAAAGTAGTTTCATGGAAATTTTTAATTAGAAATTAGTTCGTAACCGTTTTCCAGCTGGTTCATGAAATTTCTACTTTTCTATAGCTGCGGTGAGTTTGAATTAAAATTTTATCTTTGCGGAAACGTTACTTTTCTTTGTTGGTGGCCTAGTTATTATGTTAAATACTTATAAAATTATAGCACCGCCCGTATCTGCTTCGCCCGAATGTAGGTATAGACAGACATTTGTCAGCCTCCGTAGCCTAGTTGGTAATTGGTACGAGTAGTGACACTAGTGACCCTGCCTACGAAGCTGGAGGTTCCGGGTTCAAATCCCGGCAAAGGCATTATTTGTGTATTTATTTATCACAAATATTTGTTCCTTTGTCATGGCTGTCTATGTATTTAAGTATTTATCTATTATATGTATCGTCGCTTGGTACCCACATCACAAGCCTTGATTGAGCTTACCGTGGTACCGGCTTAGGTCGATTTGTGTAAGATGTCCCAATATATTTATTTTAGTTCATCATCACCATCTCAGCCATAAGACGTCCACTGCTGAACATAGGCCTCCCCTCTGGACCTCCACATGTACCGGTTAGATGCGACCTGCATCCAGCATGTCCCGGCGACCTTCATAAGGTCGTCTGTCCATCTTGTGGGTGGACGTACTACGCTGCGTTTGCCTAGCCGTGGTCTCCACTCGAGCAGTTTTCGACCCCATCGACCATCTGCTCTGCGTTTACTTTATTTATATTTATTTAATTATAGCACCGCCCACAACCTATCAACATGGTTTAAGGACACAAGACAGTACCCCTTGGCATAAAACCATTTTGTTAAAGTTCTTTTCGTACAATAGATCATTGTGTATAGTAAATCCTAACTATAGTCCAAACGCTCCCTGGTTCAAAACGCCTATGGACGCATTAGGAGATAATTATCCTTAAATACTACGCTGGAAAGATAATATACCTATAGCTGGAATTGAAGGTTGAGAAAAGTTGTGCAATTATTATATGTCCAGGGTCCTCGCCTAGGCCACTAACAAGTAGGCTTAGCACAGGATTGTTGCGACACTTGCGACAATATGTCGCCGCGAGATAGACTATCCATCTCTCTTTTATTCATATAGTTACTGACAAACCAATCTAGTGCTAAGCATAAAGGTAAAACACTAAATATTACTTTTCTTTCAAATCTCACCTCTTGATGCATCTACCTATATAATACGGCCATATAACATTATAGTAAATTTGAAGAACCATTAGAATGAAGTCAAAAACGACCACACACTAATAAATACCATGAGAGCGTGATGTGGGCAATAAAATAAATTAGGCTAGAGCGGGGACGTGGTATAAACAAGTACAAATACTAGGTACAAATACGCGCGATTACGGCTCGATTTCACCGAACTTATTCGAAAAATAACGCTTACTCTCGGATAGTAATGTCAAGAATAGTATGTGTAACAAAAAAATGCCAAACGAAATTCCTAGTACTGAAGTTTCGATGAATCGTTGTCGATGAAATGAAATTCGATTAAACGTTTGTCGGTAAAACAAATGGACATCGTCTATACGCATTATGTATAGAAGAGGCCTACGTCCAGCTGTGGACTGAGATTACTGAGATAAGCTGATGATATGTGTGATGTGAATGTAGTCAGTCTTATGGGTAATTGGGTATCCTTCCGCAGGGGAGAAGTCTGGGGGATGCTTAGGTGAGTCGACACCGAATTCATCGTCATCTCAGCCATAAGACGTCCACTGCTGAACATAGGCCTCCCGTCTGGACCTCCACATGTACCGGTTAGATGCGACCGGCATCCAGCGTGTCCCGGCGACCTTCATAAGGTCGTCTGTCCATCTTGTAGGTGGACGTCCTACGCTGCGTTTGCCTAGCCGTGGTCTCCACTCGAGCACTTTTCGACCCCATCGACCACCTGCTCTGCGTGCAATGACACCGAATTGATTACATTATATTCGTTAATCTTACGTTATTATTATTATGGTATCCTTTTAATATAAATTTTAAATAAGTAATTTTCAAAGTGCAGATAAATACAATTTGGGACACTAAATAAACTATCTATTTGTTACAAATACGTGAATTCATTGATTGCATTATAATATAAATATGTATGTATTGTTAGTTATAAGAAAAGTGTAATTGAAATTAATTTAAAATATAACAAATAATTGTGTGATGTCACTCAGCGCCAGTGTTATTTTGTTATTAAATGAGTAGATCGTTTGATACATTATTTGTGCAGGTCAATCATCGTCTAAACACGGCGTTAGTGACATCATTCAACCATTCGTTCAGTTACAATTATTCATTCCTTAAAGTTATATAAGCTTGGTTTTATTTTAATTCGGTCTCTTTTGGCTGTTGTAATTCGAACAATAAACATCACTTGAATGAAGTTGTGCTTTTGAGTATTCGTCCAGTTTTTATCCTTTAATATATCAGAAGTGCTCGTTATTGAATTAGTATCACGCGCTAGTACCGCTTCGTATCCTAGTTTTGACAACCGCATTGAAAATGAGTAGTCCATCTGAGCGATTAAGATCCGGACGTCGACGTAGCATCGATAGCGTAGGAAAGGCGGAAGAAGTCACGGTTCCACCCGCTAAAAGGCCTCGAAAATCACGGCTACCCAACAACAAAGAACGATTAGATCGGTTGGAGAACATGCTGGAACAATTACTTGAACAAGGGAGGAGCAACACACGGGAAACTGTTACAGCAGGTACGTCAAGTGAGATTAATCGTAACCCTCATGTGATTCAAATTAAAATTGCTACGTGTCAATCTAATGCAACTCCAAACAATGCGGTGGCTTCAACCACGTGTTACACCTTTAGTCAAAAACCTCTTTTAACCTCTTGTTTTAACCTCTCGTGTGCCGGATTTTTTTTTTTCTAATAGTTTTCTCGTACGCGGATCCACGTTCCGGCATACGAGGGATTAATACCCCAGATCTGCGATTTAAACACGCCTGTTCTAGCTGCAGATAAATTAGTACCAAATATGCCTATCCAGGGCTCTCAGCCAATCGAAAACAATGCTTCAAAAGGCAATAAAATTAGCCCGTCTATCTTAAATTATGGGAATAATGTTAGGTTCATTGGGAAGCCCGATAACGTGCCCATATTTGATAGTAATTCCAACACTTTTTCTGTTCACGCATGGCTACATCGGCTGGAGTCGCTCGCAAATATCTACGGCTGGAACGAGAAGACTCTCATCTACCACATGACTGCGAGTTTAGAAGCCAACGCTCTACTGTGGTTCGGGCATCTGCAAGACATCACACTTTCCTGGACGGAATGGAAGAAAAAGCTGGTGGATTTCTTCCCGGCCGGACGGGGTCTGGCGGCCAAGTTACACGACCTGGTGACAGTCAACAGACGCGAGGATGAACGGTTAATTGATTTCTATTATAAGAAACTTTCCCAAGGTAAATTATGTCAGATTAATAAAATATGTGATGTCATTATTTTTACCTTAGGTGACCCATTGTTAAAGGCCGGGGCTCGTGGTACGGGGTGTAGGGATACACGTAGCTTATTGACTTATTTAACTGATTCGGCTAACGACTTGTCAGCTCCCGCCAAAACTATCAGTCATTAGGGATAACAGACCAAAATCTTTTACGTGTAGTCGAAGGGGTCATGTATCCTCGCAGTGTAGGAATAATTTTCGTTGTGGGGTTTGCAGTAAGCTAGGGCATAATACCGAAAATTGCAATATGTCAAAAAAATGCACTCATTGTAATAAAGCAGGCCATAATCGAGAGGAATGCTATAGTCTAAAGCAAAGAGTAGGTCCCTCTGCTACCTCTACCAATAGTGCAAAGCTTGAAGATAACTGCGATAAAAAAAACGAAAATGTACAATATTAAACCAATAGACGAGGGTGACCGCAAATATCATAAGACTGCCGTCGCCAACGGACATGATTTGACCGCGTATATCGATTTAGGTAGTGCTTGTAATACTATCACCTTATCAGCAGCGAATAAGATTTCATTATCTTTCAAAACACAATCAAGTAGTAGTGATAAAGGGATATGGTGGTCAAATTATAACTCCTCTTGGCGAAGGTATACTAAATCTCGGGGTAGATTGAGTATTTGTTAACATTTCAGTTCTCATAGTCCGGGATGAGTTACAAGAAGCCGATATGATTGTGGGTCGTGCATTTAGTGAAATGCCTGCAGTTTGCTTGACTAAAACCACTGAATCTTTAACATTCACTAGGACGAACGATCCAACCACTCTAACCAACAAAGAGCTTACATTTGCTTGCGCTGAAGTTTCTCTTTCAAAAATTGATGTTAAAATTCCTCATGATACGGTGATAGTTCAAGGCTTAAATCCAATCATCGTATATACTGACAAAAATGTTAATATGGACACCATACAGGTTCAGCGTTCTGAACATAGGGAGTTAGGTAAAGTCATAGAACTTATTCAACGCGAATATTGGTTTGAGAAATTGCGGAAATTTGTAACAAAGTACATTCGGGCTTGTATATCGTGCCAATTTGCAAAAAATCCTTCAGGTAAACAACGTGGATATTTAAATTCGATTGAAATAGGTAGTATTTCATGGCATACTTGGCATTTAGACCATTTTTTTTACTTTATTTTGTTTATTGAAGAAACAACAGAAGCAGTGACAAAACATGTAGTATACTTATCCTTAAATGCTCCCACTAGGACGCTTACAGTTTATATATTATTAACTAAAACTAATGCTACGGTAAACTAAACAAAAAGACCGCTGCTACTTAGTTAACAAATAAAGTAAACCTAGTTAAGCTTACAAAATATTCTAACAATCTGTCTCAGCTAGTATATTCAGTATTTGTTTTTGAAAACGTAGCTGCACAGGCGACGCAGTGGTGTGCGTCTACTTGCATTGGTTGAGTTGGTCGGGATGGCTAATAAGGAATATGGCATTTGCGTCCTTTTTGTTTGTCTAAAAATAAAAATAGCTACTTGTTAGTTGTGGTTGATGGATTAACAAAGTTTACCTGGTTGCAACTGGTACCAATACTTGCTCCATACATGTCACTTCTACCATAAATCTACTTTCAAGAGCATTTGGGTATCCTACTCGTATTATTACCGACCGTGGAAAGGCTTTCACAAATTATGAGTTCGAAAGTTATTGCACAGTAAAGCACATACGCCATATTTTTAACGCTGTAGCATGCCCACGAGCCAACGGGCAAGTCGAACGCTTTAACCGTATGATTCTGCAATCTCTTATAGCTTATACTGGTGAAAATGATGATGATGACTGGGAGCAATATGTGCCGAAGGTTGAACGGGGAATTAACACCACTATTAACAGCACGACACAAAAGAGCCCTTTTGTATTAGTTTATGGTTTTAAACCTAGATTTGAAGTTGATTTACCAAACAAAGAGCAAACTAGTATTAATTTGCCTGAACTACGAGCTCGAGCCCAAAATAGTATAGTAAATATTTCACAAAAAAGTAAGGCTAGGTATGATAAGAATAGATTACCTAGCATTAATTATAAAGTAGGAGATTTAGTGCAAGTACAACGCAAGATAATAAAGAAAGGGTTTACTAGTGGTAAATTAGTTGATAAATATCAAGACCTTATAAAGTTGTAAAAGTTTATGGTAAAGACTGCTATAGGGTTACATCTTTTAACACTCGTGGTAGAAAATATAACAATGTTATTGCAGCTGATAAGATGAAAAAGTTTGTTGTACAGTCTATGAGCGATGACGAAGATGAACTCCAATAAATGCTTAGCCAGTAATTCAGTATTAAAAAGGTGATCACAAATATGTATAATAAAACAACAATCCAATTTTATTCCTTTATTTATTTAGTACAGTGTTTAGAGGAGTTCAATCTTTAATTATGGTAAGCAAATGTGTACTTACTCATATCTTTGTCATAATAATTAAATTTGGACCGGACCGAAGCTTGTAAATACAAATGATAATTATTCATATCACATATTATAAAATGTCTGTTGTTACTATTTTCATAATATAATTTTTTTAATGAATAACAACATAATTAAATTTAACGTCAACTATCAAATTAAAACTAAACAATTAAAATTAAAACTAATTTTCATAATTGATATGGTTAATAGACTATAATCTATTGTAAAGTTAAGCATACTTAATATAATACTAATGATTTTGAAAACATACCTGGTGCCCTTCTGAAAATAACATCAGTTTGATTTATAGTCAATACCATCATAACATTACCATCCTGGTGTGTCCGGTGGTAATATTTATAAAAAAAAAATTATACATAAATATTTATATCTAATGGTGTGTTAAGCTAGATTCTTGATTATCTATTGGATATATCACAGTCGGGTGTGTCCCAATACGTATACATTAACTGTGTGTGTCCTGTAATGTCTACGTATAAAACAATCATTAAAAATTAAAATTTACAAATACCACGGGTGTGTCCCAATATACATTGCATGTCGGTGTCCTGTAATGTTTACGTAGGTATTAAATACAATGATTACAAATTAAACTGTACATTTTTACGGGGCCGTAAATGATAGGTCAGGAAAGGCCGGGCAGGAAGTTTATTGTGTACCAAATTGTGTAAAAAATTCTTCATTATGTGTCTTTTTCACATCTCAATCTTATCATAACACATCACTTTCACTGGCAACAATGATGTTACCCTATCACTTCACCATTTTGTAAGTAATAGGTACTGAGTTAAAGTTGTACAGTAGGATTTATGTTCTCACAAATACGCATGTCCACAATAATTGTGACTTAATAATAAGTAAACGTGTGAATAATTATTTCACGCACTATAGTGTATTTAGCTATAATGATATTTATAAACATTAGTAAGTAATACCCTCTAATACTGTTTAATTTTTGTTGATCAATTTTTAATTCTTAAGCGTAACCAGAACTACCCTCATAAACAATGTTTGATGCGTAATGTTCTACTATAATTGTAATATATTTTCGTAATTACGAGGGCGTAATAATTATGTCAGGAAAAGCCGAATGTTAGTTATAAGAAAAGTGTAATTGAAATTAATTTAAAATATAACAAATAATTGTGTGATGTCACTCAGCGCCAGTGTTATTTTGTTATTAAATGAGTAGATCGTTTGATACATTATTTGTGCAGGTCAATCATCGTCTAAACACGGCGTTAGTGACATCATTCAACCATTCGTTCAGTTACAATTATTCATTCCTTAAAGTTATATAAGCTTGGTTTTATTTTAATTCGGTCTCTTTTGGCTGTTGTAATTCGAACAATAAACATCACTTGAATGAAGTTGTGCTTTTGAGTATTCGTCCAGTTTTTATCCTTTAATAGTATACTTAAGTGATAAGCTTGAGAAAATGACCTGCACATGATTTAAATGACGATTACGTCATTACTATTGTATCAGAAGGTCATTACGATAATTTTTCACCTGTAGATACTGTGTTTACCGACCTAAACTTTTGCGTAATTTATTATTTAAACAAAAACATCTTTTGACAATACTGTTATGTTCTTAAAATACTTAATCACAATAATACAAGTATTTTTACCTGTTCCCGAGCCACGATCTCGTCCCTAAATTACGAGTACTACAATTTGTAGACAATTACATATTATTTGATATAATTTAGTTCGAGATTTTCTGTTTTATATTTTTCGGTCAGTTAATGGTTTTGAGAAGGGTTCTAAAATTTGGGTGCAAGTAATTTTAGATATGATTCACACCACACCGTGACTTAGAATTATATACAACTAGCGACCCGCCCCGGCTTCGCACGGGTACTATACCTACACAAAAACCTTCCTCTTGAATTACTCTACCTATTAAAAAAAATCTCATCAAAATCCGTTGCGTAGTTTTAAAGATTTAAGCGTACAAAGGTACATGGGACAGAAAAAGTAACTTTATTTTATACTATGTAGTGATAATTGCATTTTATAGGTATTGTAACTTAATTTTTTGAGGTCATTATGTGTGTATTTATTAATCACTAATATTTGTACCTTTACAGACTCATAAATGCTTAGTATGTAGGTACTTATAGCTATGTTAATATCTAAAATGATAGACAGAGTTACAACACAGTACACAGTGAGTTTAACAGTATTACACTTAAGTAGTGATTAGACATAATAAGTACTTCTAGAAACATGCATACCATCACAATGTCTCAAATATGGAGAATCGAACCTAAGCATTCTGGTACGCTTGTTCATAAATTTTTGAGCGCTCGGGACGCTACTTCTTACGATATGGCGACTGTACAAAATAGTACTTTACGACACAAGTGCGAAAAACATGAAATTCGAAAAGAGTGGCGATGTTTTAAAACACGAACGATATGGGAGTGTTTTGAAATCGACACGAGTTAGGAAGTTGATTTTTGCACGTGTCTCGTACGACGTTTTTAGCACAGATGGCCCTCCGAAGTTTTGGACCTGATGACGTAAAATGAGCCACTTCTCGCACTAGAGCCTAAAAAATGCACCATCTGTACTAAAAAAGTATTATTTTTCCTAATAATTCCAATTTAATGCCAAAGAAGTTGGAAGTTCAAGGTTTATGGCCCATTAAAGAATGAACTATTCAAGAACGGTTTTATGTTTTAAGTTAGTCTGATGTAACTTGACCTCTTCTTTATTTTCATAACTGTACAATTTATATACTATGAAATCTAACAAACCTAACCTATATCTTAAATTGGCTCTCATGGCATTGTACTGAGGATGCTGGCCGCATTTCCTTGCTGTATCGCAATGCTGATGCGTTGTGCGAGGAAGTCGACAGCTATTCCGTCTTTAGGGTGAAGACACAGTTATCAGCATGCGTATGCATTTTGTCTAATGAAGGCCGTTTAGTATGAAACGTGTAAGCATGCGTACGCGTGCGGAAAGCTGGACGCGGTCCCATACTAAACTGACATTTTCTATAGACAAAATGCGTACGCATGTTGATAAATGTGTCTACCAGACGTTTCGCGATTTCAGCAAACAATTTGCATGCGCTCGGACTCGGACCCAATGAAATAGGTTCTTTTTAACCGAAACTGTGAATACTTGACGTTCCGTTTGAGTTACAGGGTCACTATCACTACCAACTAGGCCACGGAGACTGACAAATATAAACATAATATTAAGGTCTTTTCAAATTAGGAACCGATACCTTAAGATATGCATGTGTTCATGATAACGAACAACTTTCCTTATGGGACTCATCGAAATCTTGAATTTCAATACAGACCAAGATCAATTGGCCAAACTACGCTGAACTTTCTGTGTATTACGGCGTTAATGCATTTTAGATGACGCCAGATAATTTAAATACAAGAAGTCTTAATGTAAATGCTTTTTCAAGGCTGTTGTGACCTTTTTAACTTGGAAATATCCAGAACAAAGTGGGTCATTTTGTTCAAATGAATGTTCACACGTTTAGTGACGGACAGAGTTATTAGGAGGAATATATTTTTGTATTGGTATAGTTCGGGAAATATTATTTGACCAACTCTTATCTTACTTACGACTTACGACCTTTTGTTTTGCATCATTAACAATAGAAAAGTGCTATACTGCGCTGATTGTCTAGTAAGTGGTAACAAAAGGTCGTAAGTAAGATAACAGTCGGTCAAATCATATTTCCCAAACTATATATGTATGTACCTTATGGCCGGCCTGGCCACTCTACGAAATTCATTCGTTTCACAAAGCGAATCTCGTAGAGTGGGAATAGAAGGATCATTCGCTCGTTTGGTGTAAACCCACCTTAAGGTGACCAGCGGGGTGGAAAGCTATACGTGGAAGAGGGAGTTCCGATATCGGCCTCTCACTCCAACTTATGGATTCCAATGTCGTGGCCAGGCCATTATAATCTAACAACTTGTTTGTTATAATGATCACCAAATTAAAAAAACCGACCTCGACCGATTTCTCCGGGATTCCATCATCACTATCATCAGACCTCGATGGAGGATGCTGGCAGCATTTCCTCGCTGTATCGCAATACTGATGCGTTGTGCGAGGAAATCGCCAGCTCTTCGGTCTTTAGTTATGTCAGAAATAGTCGATACAATCAAATATCAATTTGTTAAATCACAGAAAATAAACAGCTTTTAGAGTCACGACCTCACAACACAATAACTTTAAAAAGAAATAAAATCACTACTAATCTACATTCCGTCTACATTGTCGATGCCATAAACGCAAAGAGCGACCATAAACCAAATTACCGCCATCATTAACTCGACCGTTCCAAATTTAAATTTAGAACACAACTACCGTCTATAAATTAAGTTCTCAAACACTTAACGCCTCCCTCGTTTATCCGCTAGATGGAGCATTAATCAAATCTTTGAGACTTTTTAGATAAACTAGGAAAGAAACCTTATAGTTTCTCCATGTCCGTCTGTCCGTAGTAGTCCGTACGTCCGTCTGTCTGTCCGCAGCATAGCTCATTGTCATTAGTACTAGAAATTAGCAATTTGGTATAGGTATTATTTATTTATTTATTTAATCTTTATTGCACAAAAGAAAATCTTATCGTACAAAAGGCGGACTTAATGCCACAGAGCATTCTCTACCAGTCAACCTTAAGGCAAAACAGAAAAGAATGTAGGCGGTGCAACTTGCAAACTTAATAAAATACTATATACATATGTATATACTTACATATTAATCACGCCAAAAAATTGATAGAATAAAATAAAGAAAAAATGGCTTTGTTTCGGGAACCTACTTCTTTTACTAGTAAAGTGGGGATGATCGTTTATTTGGCTGTAACCCTATAGTGTCGGGTATCGTTGAATAGGTATTTTAAAAAGAATAAGGGTCCCAAAATAAGTTTTTTTCTAAAGTCAAGGAGATATCGACTTCAGATTTAAAAAAATATTAAGCCCCTCCCCCTCTAACTTTTGATCCGTGGCCGTGGGTCTAAAAAATATCTCCTAAAATGCGTCCATACTTATATATTCTGTGTCCATACACTATCGAACACACTGCCTAATGTATTCAATACTCGTTTCAGTAAAGCGGAATCTATTAGGAGGCAATCACCCAACTCCTCCCAACCCGTTCTATTTTGAAATCAAGTTCTATTTTCAAATTACCAACTGTCATTCGCGATGACAGATGGCGCTTTTTTGGATTAATTTTCGAAAAAACACGTTGACAATTTGACATGGGCATAGGAAATCGGTGGTATTAATCACAGATGTGGTTTTTATGATTTATTGGGGTGGAGGAAGGAAATTCGGTGTCTGTCTGGTTTGAGTTCTGTCATGTTGACGTGACGGAAATTCTACGCCTGAGAAATGTGCATGTCACCGATGTTCGTAAAAAATTATGGATTTGTTTGTTCTTAAATTTTCAACGCAATTTTATTAATATGAATCGGGAAAGGAAATATTTATTTTATTTCATTAATTGTTTATGAAATGTGGCCTTTACTTTCCGCCAGAGATCGGATAAAATGGACGTCATTGTTATTAATATGGACATGACCAAAGTTGATTGAATGATTAATTAAACAAATAATTTCTTGATTTTTTTATTTCTATTCTTTAAGGAAACTGTTTACTATTTTTTTTTACAGTTACCAGTATGTAATTTTTAGAAAACGATTGATTGATTTATCATTAATTCAACTTTGTGGTTATGTATAAACCTCGTTATACTGTCGCAGTGACATTAGAGAATTTTATCACATCATGTTTACAAAAAATCGAGTTTTAAGAGATACCTCTTCTATTTTGACAACAAACACAGTTCTAAGCTAACATCACATACATTATGCTATGATATTATGAACAATAATTATGAACATGCATATCGAAACAAAGAACTGTTATAAAAAACCCACAATTCCAGTATAAATACCGGACATTAATCTCTCACATACAATATACTTAATCGTCATACCTAATTATATCCCCTTATTGAGCTAAAATTATACCGCCTTACTAATTCACAACAAAAAGACTAATTTCAATACAAAAAGCGCTGCACTTAAGTCCTTTTGAAAATAGAACTCGTTTGACAAAGTCGTTGAAAACTGTCGCGTACCTTTTTCAAATTTAAAAGAACAAAACACAACGGTGTTCCGAGGCGCCCTGAACACTGCATGTCATAAAGACGTATACGCCAATCTTTTTTTTCTACGCGGCCTTTTTTCTTCATCTTATGTTTTACAAACTTATCTGCGGTTATTGATTATATATAAAATTATCAGGGATCGGACAAATGTGCGTCATTGCTTGCAATAATATGGACATGACTCCAAAATTGATTAAATGAATATCAAACGAATGATTTCTTCAAATTTGATGTCGAAGCTTTAAGGTGACTATTTAAAAAGGTTTTCATAGTTACCGGTGACAAATATGTAATTTTCTGAAAATGATTAATTGATTAATTATTCAATCAACTTAGGAGTCATGTCCATATTATTGCGAACTATGCCGCACATATTTCCGATCTCTGAAAATGATAAACTATTCTGATAACATGGAGTCGTACGCTTTGGAGGGCTTTTAATGACTCGAGTTAGTATTCCGCTTACCGACCGTGATGCATACAATGTTTTTCATCACACTTGCCGACAAAGAAATAAGTTTTAAGACAAAATATTATAAAATGATGCATTGCAATTTCTATTACTCCCTAGGGCATTTCACTTTTATATTACTCCCGCTATGCATGCAAGCAATGGCGCGCTTAGATAGTAAGTGTCATGAAAAGTTAATTAATATACGCGAGTTTATCCGTTTTCATAGTTTTATTTCATGAGTAATCATCGCGGTAACGGAAGAAAATAATTTGAGCCGTTTCAATAGAGTAATTTTAGTGCTATTTTTTAGTTAAGGTGTTTTATACTTATGTAATACATTGGTACACACAGTAGTAGAAATAAAGTAACCGAAGTAGCTCTCCGAATCGCTAACCTGAAGTGGCAGTGGGCGGGGCACATTGCGCGTAGAACCGATGGCCGTTGGAGCGGGGGCGTCGTATTAAACTTAAGACCTAAATTCAAGATGGCAAACTTTTCTTGCAATTTTGACTTCGAATTCCACTTGTTTTCGTGATCTATGACCCGATAAACCATGAAAACGATACCCATCTTAATTTTTTCACTTTGTCACCCTTTTTATCTTTTTCAGGGGTTGAATTTTTATTAAACCTGAAACATAACTTTACTCAATTACTTTAAAGAATACCCCTGCGAAGTTTCGACTAAAATAGTCCCAACTAATCTTGTTTCGCCATACAAACTTTGGACTCCCATTTCAACCCCTTAGGAGTTGAATTTCGAAAAATCCTTTCTTAGTGCTCTCTTACACCATAAAAAAACCTACGTGTCACATTTGGAGTCCCTAGGACCAGCGGTTTAGGCTATACGTTGATTTATGTCAGTCAATTTCTTCCTCTATATTTATAGATTGATAAGACGGAAAGGGATAAACAATACTTATCTTTTTGCTAAGTTAGAAGACGTTTATAAATAAGGGACTATATATAAATATCATGGGACATCTTACACAATTCGACCTAGTCCCACGGTAAGCTCAGTTAAGGCTTGTGATGTGGGTACCAGGCGACGATACTCGTATATTATAATAGATACTTAGAGCGCTCGTACACCTGTAAGTAGTGTAAGTTCTTATGTAAGTTATAGGGACGGAGCTATACTAAGAACATACGTAACATACGTAAGAACTTACAGGTTACAGGTGTATGGCTGGCCATATAGATACTTAATAATTACTTGGAAAGAGAGTACATATGTATTTCCTTGAAAAAGAGAAATTAATACACTTTATGAAAATTATGAATGTCAATATCAATTCTGTCAAAATTTAAATGCGCCATTATTCAACAAAATGTCACTGCGTGCGCAATCATTATCATTACGCGTTGGCATTTAATTTTAAAATAAAACAGCTATACTTACAAAACCTCGTAGCTGCTACACTGACTTGATGAGAAAAACACCCGTATATGTAAGGAAATAAAGGCGATATTCCCATGAATTGATTGGTGTACTACGAGGTTGAGTACAGGCGATATGTTGTCTTAAAATATCGACGAGTGAAACTTTATTTGGTTATTTTGAGTGAAATTATCATACGTGTGTTATACAGTGTGAAATGTGCAATGGGATGTAAAGTAATTTTATTAATATTTTATTGGTCAGCCTGTCTACGAAGCTGGAGGTTCTGGGTTCGAATCCCAGCGAGGACTTTATTTGAGTATTTATTTATCACAAATATTTGTTCCTTGGTCATGGCTGTGTATGTATTTAAGTATCTGTATTTATCTATCTATTATATATATCGTCGCCTGGTACCCACATCACAAGCCTTAATTGAGCTTACCGTAGGACTAGGTCGATTTGTGTAAGATGTCTCAGATATTTATTTTATTTTATTAGTGGCTCGTAAACTGAAAATATATACAGTGTGTTACCATGACCTTTACGAAAATGGATAATAATACGCATTACAAGTAATCGTTTTCAAGTATCAACATTTGACAAAGAATTAAATTTACCGCACAATTAATTTTATTCCCTCTGAACGATCAATGTAACGCGTTTATTGCTTAGTTGTCATTCATTACGAAATATAATAACTATAAAAATACCGGTCAAGATCATGTCGGGCCATGCTCAGTGTAGGATTCCGTAGTTGTTCAATAACGGCTGGGCCGATTATGTTCGAAATAGTTTTATTTTAAAGTATTCTGTAAGCCTATTCTTGTTTTTTTTCTTTATTTTTAGACCATCGGATCTAAAGTTGGAGGGGGGCAATTATTTATTATTCAGGAGCGGTTATCTTAAAGTAAAACAGTTTTAAAGCCTTTAAGATTATTTTTAAAATACCTATTCATCGATATCCTACATTATAATATTACTTAGAGCAAAATAAAAAAGAATCTCCCCACTTTACGACGAAAGTAATTTATTTCCCATATTTTTTTCTACCACTTCTTCGGCGTAATTAGTATGTATACTTGTACCAAATTGCAAATTTCTAATTTAAATTGCAAACTAACGGCCACTGAGCAATGCTGCCGACAGACAGACGGATAGACGGACATGGCGAAACTATAAGGGTTCCTTGTTTACCAGTGAACCCTAAAAATGGTAAATACCCTGGCCTGCTACCGCGAACACTGGAGTTGGTAAATTTCAGGGATTTGTCTTTGTCACACCAACGAAGGCATCATTAGAGTGACAGAGAAAAATCCCCGAAATTTGCGTATTTCGTAGTTCGTGGTACGCTGTTGTAAATAATAATAGAAAAAAAAACATTTATTCATGACACACAAGACAAAACAGTATATATGTCGAAGGCGGATTGTATAATCCGCCGTATTACAATACGCCTAGCCGGATTACAAAACAGCCCTGTTTTGTAATACGGCGGATTGACGACTAGCCGGATTGAATACGGCTAAATGAAAATCAGGCGGATTGTGTTCGACACCAAATGTTATTCAATGCGGTTAGCCATATTGTAATACGGCGAGTCATGAGCCGCCGCTTTGTCAGTTTTTGGTTCCCATTTCTGACACTCGTGGCGTTGCCTGTCATAACAACAAAAATGGCGTCGTTTGCCGGGAGTGTTGTTGTGAATTTACAAAGTCAATGGTGGAATAAACGACGAAAAAGTGTTAAATATGTGCGAAAACAGTGAATTTAAGAAAAACTTTGATGAACAACTAAGCAACTTCTATAATTCTCAAAGCGGAACGTTACTAAAACCCTGGACCAAAGAGAGAGTTTTTGAGGTTATAGATCAAATAAAATCCGCCAAAGTAGCCATGAATGACGGTGTTCGGCGGAATGCTACCCAATATTACTGGTATAATAAATATGCGGTGAATTTGATTTAATCTTTAAAAAAAGTAAACCAGAAGACCCTACAAGTATTAACAGACGTTCGAATTTGGTCCTCTCCGCACCGACTCTCTGTCTTTTAAATAACATTTTGCCCATTCTTTTCTTTCTGTTTATTAATTGGTGTTGTAGCGACAATGGTTGCCAAACCTAACGCGATTTTAGCTTTTTTGGATAAAATCGGAGGCATATCGACATGATCACTGTCTAGTAGCACGAAAAGAACTGGACCGTTTTTGAACGGTGCGATGGTGTGACGAGTCGAGCGCACGTATGGAGCGGACCAAGTTCGCGGTGCGGAGTGGACCATATTCGAACGTCTATTACTACTGTTCGAGTAATACCCACGGAACAGTATTTCGATACTTTGATGGAAATTCACAAGGTGGGCACGGTGGGCGTGATAAAATGCAATATGCTATATTAATAAATATGATTAAAAAGGTTATTGTAGTAAGATTTTTCTTATTAAAAATGTAAATGTAACATTTTTAATAAGAAAAATCTTACTACAATAACCTTTTTTAATCATATTTATTAATATAGCATGTTTTTTGATGGCTGTATCTTGTGAATTGTAATTTAAAAATAACTGATACCTACCATAAATAAGTACCTAATGTTGGTTACTTAACAATCAAGAAGATTATCTTTGTTCGATTTCTTCTTTATAAGTAAAAATGTTGCAATTTCCACATTGTTTTATTTTGTAAGTATGGTCAGATGGTCACCCTACAATCGGAATAGTTTTTCAATACGGCTAAACGTGGGCCGCCATATTGAAGAACGTATCGGAATGACAATCCGGCTAATCGTCAATCCGCCGTATTACAAAACAGGGCTGTTTTGTAATCCGGCTAGTCGTATTGTAATACGGCGTATTATACAATCCGCCTGCGACATATATAAAACAATTAACAAAGAATAGTTGGTGCATCACGAAATGGACCCAACTCAGCGTAGTGCTAGCCCGAAAGCCAGCGCTGGTCTTCCGTAGGGCCCATTTGGTGATGCCACGTCAGACAACACACAAAACAGAGAGAAAAATAAATACAAAAAGAAAACAAAGACAAAAGGTTAAAAAAATTAAGTTAAAAATTATACAATTATAAAACACGAATTATACACAACATAATTTTTATCCATGAACTAATCAGACTAATAATGTGTTATTATTCTATTAAGCAGACTTTGACTTATTTTTGTTTACATCCCCATTCCCAATTCCACCCTGTAACAGTTTGACATAAACGTCAATATGATATATTTACCAACTTTAAATTAATGACCTTTTCAAAAGGACCTTATGCATACACAAATTGAGTCGAGAATCCATTTAAACCGTAAACGTTTATGGAAATAACTTTGAATAAATCCGAGGAGTTTAAAATGCAGTTTAAAAGAACAGCGAGAGGGATGGAGCTGCGTTTGAAGTTTAAAAATGGATTGGTAAAAGTGTAAATATGAGGGAAGATAAATGATGCGAGATAAGTTGTTATTTCGTAGTTTTTAACGGTTTCAGAAGTAATGTAAAGTTTTCTGACGGTATGTATATTATATTTTTCCCTGATAGCGGTCGTCTTAAGGTCCAAGAAAATGCGGGTCTTTTATTTTAATGTCCTATAATTTGTTAACAATCTTTTATTAAGTGAGTGAGATGACATTTGTCCAGTTTTATGGATGAACGTATACTAATGCTATCGTCCGCAATAAGTACAATGAAATTGAAAAAAAAATTAATGAATGACATTGACGTTGACAGATTTTTTTTTCTATTTCATTGTATTGATTGGGGACGAATGCATTAAGCTCTATTCATCCATACAACTGTACAAATGTCACCTCACTCACTTAAAAAAAGATTATTAACAATTTATAGGAAATAAAAATAAAAGAGCCACATTTTCTTCAATCTTAAGACGACGGCTATCAGGGAAAAATATAATATTCATGCCTTCGGAAAACTTTACATAGCCAATTATAAGTAGCCCGAGTCTATAACAAGCAATTCATGCATTCAGCGAAACAGATATAATCTCGATATGTTTTACCCCATTAAGAGGATCTTCAATATCTTCATACGTTTTCGACGTTTGTGAGACCCCACTTCTTCAGTTAAAGTTTAAGAATGAACTGAATGAAGAGTCATATTAATTAACCAGTTTTAAAATAGTTTTCCTAGAAATCGCAACACTACCAGCAAACTATTTATCAACAAAAAAAATAGTTCCGTGTAAAATGAAATAAAAATAAATTTAATAAAGCAACAATTCTTCATCTTTCTCTGTGCTATTGATTCATTACAAAGCGTGTCTTACAATTTATGACATCGCGAACTTACACTTACCCTAAGTCGGGTTTCAAATTCAAAATGGCCGATTTCAAAACGTGCCCTTACGAGTTACGACCTTTTGTGAATTGGAGCTTTCATTTGCATTTTGGAGTTTTATGTCCAACGAATAAGATTCAAAATCGTGTAATTATTTAGAGTATCGAGTTACGGGAGCTTGCTTTAATCCCGTTCTTAAAACTGAAACGGCAGAAGTTTTAAACAGGGCCCTACCGCGAACCACGAACGATGTGTCCTCTCTCTCGCAATTGTGACTTCGTACGTAAGTGTGACAGGGAGGCAACCACAAGGCAACAACATATCAAGCAGAAACGCACGTATAAATATAGCTGAAGACAAGCTAAAAGCCTATTCTAGACTGTTTTTGGTGCATTAAAAAAACCGAACCACGAACGATGTGTTGCATCTCTCTCGCACTTATGACTTCGTACGTAAGTGTGACAGGGAGGCAACCCTTCATTCGTTCAGTAGCGCAGGAGGGCTATCGCGAACGATCTAGGTATGTACGAGTTGCATCCCTGTCACACTTATACATTAATTTGCAAGTGCAACAGAGAGGTAACCTTCCGCTAAATAGCAGTGTTTGCACTGCTGTGTTTCGGTTTGGGGGTAAGATAGCCGGTGTAATTACTGGCATAGATAGAGGCAATCCATCAGCATAGATAGAGGCAAGTCCTCAGGGTAGGCAGCGCATAGGCGATTTCTTGATCGCTACGTCCATGGGCCTCAGCGACTCTACCACAAAAAACGAAATTCGTAAATTTCGAGGATTTGTCTCTCTCACTCTAATGACGCCTTCGTTCGAGTGACAGAGAAAAATTCTCGATATTTACGAACTTCGATTTTCGCAGTAGTAGGCCAGTTCCTGCTATCCATCAGGCGGGCTGCGAGCTCAGTTGTCTACCTTCGTCACATAAAAAAAACAGAGCATCACGGATAGTCTTTGAGTTTCCCTACGAGTTACGACTTTTTGGAAATATGAGTTTTACATGCATTTTAGTCGTAACGTTAAAGTATTCAGGTTCAAAGGCTTGTCATGGGTTTTAAGAGAAAATCGTGTATTTCTTAGAGTATTTGGCCGCTTAATACCTACATTTAAGTCACCACCCCAACTCTTCCCGCGGGTGACGTAAGAGTTGACTAAGGGATTGAAGAGTCACTGACCATTTCTTGAAGGTTGATGATGGGCAGCAGCGTCATCATAGTGGACACATTACTGCGATGGCTGACCCGCTTGCCCAGCGTGGCGATTATGATTATGGGCATCAACTCCTCATGCGTTCATACGCATCATTTGATATTCACAAGTGTTTTACGGTGAAGGAAAACATCGTGAGGAACCCTGCATACATCTGCGAAGAAATTCAAGGGTGTATGTGAAGTCCCCAACAAGTACTGTACCAGCGTTGAGACCACGCAAAATAGGCACGTTTGATGTCGAGTTGCGGAAAAAAATGGCCAGAATACAACAACAACAACAACAACAGGTGTAGGAGAGGCTTATGCCCAGCAGTGGACTGAAAAAGGTAGATAATAAAATAATGTGTTTACAACAATTAGAGTGTCTTTACAAAATAGTACATTACGATACAAGTGCGAAAGATATGAAGTTCGAAACGAGTGGAGATAAAACGTTTTTAAGTACATGACCCTTTGAAGAAATCGACCTGACGTAAAATGACACACTTCTCGCCCTAGAGCCTAAAAAAGACACCATCTGTACTAAAAAGCTTATATTCATTACAGGAGTTTTTTCGCACTAGTGCGAGAAGTGGTTCACTTTTTAACCTCTTTCAAAAAAAGAAGGAGAATACTCCGAGAATAGTGAACCGATTTTAAAATTTCTTTTTGTGATCGAACGTGTATTACCCCGAGATGGTCCCGTTGGCACCAAATTGCGGAAACAATTGGAAACAAATGATGGAAACAAATCGGGAATCTTGGAGAAACCGGTTGAAGTCGGTTTTTTTAATTTTTAATTTGGTGATTATTTTCAGGTCAAAACTTCAGAGGGCCATCTGTACTGAAAAACGTCTTAAATACTCCTGCGAAAAGGATATTCGTAACTCGTATCGATTTAAAACACTACCTTCGGTCAAGTTTTAATTTATAGCCACTCGTTTCGAATTCCTTATTTTTCGCACTTGTATCGTAATGTATTGTTTTAGTTACGCCCTTTTGAAACGAGAATCCTCATTTAAGAGTTGAAGGTAAATAAAAGTTTATAACTTGGCTTAGGTTGATTTATTTCTGTTTTTGACATCAAACTTTGTATAAATTCATGAAACTCTATTCGTTTGAAAATAAGGTTGAAAATTGTCCATGTAATTTTGTTAACAGATTACACTGGTTTTAAAGTAAATCCTTAATGGTAGAGGTTTTAAATGGAAATACTCGGAGGGTAATTTTATTTTGAAACTTGGGGTTGATTATTACATTTATTACCTATTTTACCGTAGCTCAGTGTCCTTGCCTGCGAAGCCGGCGGTTCAAGGTTCGAATCTCGGTGGGCTCTACACTGACAGCTCAGTGCTCAAAAATATCTAAACATGATAATAGAGGCCTGCGGCTACCGCGAACCACGAACGAAGCCTCTCTGTTATACTTACGTACGAATTCACGAGTGCGAGAGAGAGGCCTCTGAGTGCTTTAACAAGATTGAGAATGTAAAATGTAGGTACAGGCGTCAGATATATCGTAGCGTCTGGAGCGTCCAAAAATATCTGAACATGCGTTTTTTTTATGTGACTAAGTTAGACTGAGCTCTCAGCCCACCTGATGGAAAGCAAAAACTGAGGCCCATGGACATAGTGACCAAAAATCACCTATGCGCTGCCTACCCTGAGGACTTAGATTGCCTCTATCTATGCCAGTAATTACACCGGCTATCTTACCCCCAAACCGGAACACAGCAGTGCAAACACTGCTATTTAGCGGCAGGTTAACGGGTACGACGGTGGTAGCTATCCGGGCGGACCCTTCACGAGGTCCTAACACCAGTCGAGCACTGTGTTTCATCATCAGCCTATGTCAGTCCACTGCTGGACGTCGGCCTCTCCTATTAACTATGCGTATAGACGCATTAGGAGGTAAATGCCCATTTATTCGCCACGCTGGGCAAGCGGATTGGCGATCGGAGTAATGTGTCCACTATGATGACGCTGCTGCCCATCTTTTATCAAATAATGGTCAGTGGCACTTCAATCCCTTAGTCGACTCTTACGACACCCGCAGGAGGAGTTGGGGTGGTGACAAATGTATTCTTACTGCCATCACCACACGATACTGTGCTTAATGTAATAATATTTTGATAAACCGTCACGAATAATTACATAAGCAATGAGGTATGTTATAATTCGCGTGGACACATCGCATATATACTTTCCCAACCGCGTATCTCCTACACTAATTGCATAGGAAAATCACCTGTATTGAAAGTGGGAAGAAAGGTGATATTCCCATGAATTTATTGCTGTAGAACCGAAGTTGAGTAATAGCTACGGTATTAACACAAATGTCTTTAACGGTTAGTGTTAATATAATA